>CAUYTI010086458.1:0-24868 GCA_963575145.1 Galago senegalensis | reverse complement strand
CCAAAAAATAGCCGGGCGTTGTGGCGGGCGCCTGTGGTCCCAGCTACTTGGGAGGCGGAGGCAGGAGACTCACTAGAGCCCAGGAGTTGGAGGTTGCTGTGAGCTGTAATGCCACGGCCCTCTACCCAGGGGGACAGCTTGTGGCTCTGTCTCAAAAAAAAAAAAAAAAAAAAAGAAGTATCAAAATTTAGGAAATAAGGTTGAATTTGAGAATTTCCTTTCATATAAGATTAGACATTAAATCTTTGATGGTACGTAACTTATAATAAAAATTAACCTGATGAAATCCCCTGCCAGGACCAATTCATAGTCATATTTTCTTACTGAGAAGTCGTAACAGAGTATGATTAATGTGCTGATATCTTACCTTTTCTTTTTGCTTATGATCATATCCATGGTTTGGAGCAGTCGCCGTTCCAGGCCTAGAATATCTGTATCAGTCACATTCCTACAATAAACACAAACTGTTAGCAAAATGTCTTGGAGTCTCACCCTTGTGCATTAATATAAGGCATCTATAGAAGCATATAAACTTCAATTGTTACCTAATAATTCAGAGATCTGGCTTTTTCTAGAAAATATTAAAATGACTATAATAAACTAAAATGTTTTTGCTGTCATTTCTTATAGCTAATTCTTCTGGGGTCTTGGGGCAATGGAAGGTGCCCAACTCTCTTAAGTCTCTTTTAGCTTCGATCTAGCGACATTTAGGATGTATGTTTAAATACACTTTTAACTTGGCATTGTCTTTTACTGTTCTACTTCTAAGGAGGAATTGATTTGCTGAAGTTGGTGTCAGTTTACATTGGCTACTACAAATGTGCCTTTAAAAAGTGGGAGGGAAGTGTCAAATTGAAATTTGCCATTTAAAAAATGAATGTAGGATAAATAAGAAGGGCAAGAAATATAAGTGACAAGACTTATTGAGAAAGATTCTAGGTCAATGTCCATAGGGATAGAGGAAGAAAAAAGTAAAAAGGCAATGTCATGGATCTAATATATAAAAACTAAAGATGGTAGCATGATGTGACATAAGAAGTAAGGGGAAAAAAAAAGAAAAGAGACAAAGTACTTCTTACCTGAGGAAGTAGGACATGTAAGTGTATGGACAGTTGACAGCGCCAAATCCAGAAAGGAGAGCCATGAGAGTCACCCCAATCACACCTACTCGGCTGATGAGCTGTTCTATGGATAAGATCCCTGAAAACATCAAAGCACATTAAAGCCAGGTAATAGTATCATAATTCTCATCTGTACTGCAAAAAGAAACATCATTGAAAACATCAACTGTTACCTATAACTAACACATACAAGCTAACTTTTTATTTTTTTTTGAGACAGAGCCTCAAGCTGTCCTCCTGGGTAGAGTGCTGTGGCATCACAACTCACAGCAACCTCCAACTCCTGGGCTCAAGCAAGTCTCCTGCCTCAGCCTCCCAAGTAGCTGGGAACACAGGTGCCTGCCACAACGCCCGGCTATTTTTTTTGGTTGCAGCCATCATTGTTTGGCAGGCCAGGCTGGATTTGAACCCACCACCTTAGGTATATGTGGCTGGCGCCTTAGCCACTTGAGCAACAGGAGCCAAGCCTACAAGCTAACTTCTAATAATTGATGTATAGATTTTTCTACAACAAATATATTAAAAGTTGATTAATTTCCTCCTATCTTATATGCTTCAAGGTCATCTCTTTTATTGAGTGATGATAATAGTAATATAATAATGATAATTGTAAACAACACTTATTGACTGTTTACTCTTAGTAGCATGAACTCTAGCAAAGTAAAGTACTTTGGCAAAAACAAAAAAAATCAGGAAAGTATATCTGCAGGAATAGTATAAATAGCAGGTAACACCTGTGCTAGCTACTTTTGATATTCATATTTCCTCAAAGATCATATTCTTTAGCTAATGTCTTATTACTTTTTGCATCGAACAAACACATACTGCATCTAATCAATGGGATAAATTTATGGATAAATGAGGTTCAAAGGTAAACGCATGAGGTTTAAATTATCAGTTGTATTCTAATTATCAATTGTTCCCCATATTAGAGAATGATGCAAATCAACTCAGAAGTTAAAATAATTATTGCCTGCTGGTTGATATTTGGGATAAATAAGAGAAAGTAATGCTGAAGAATAACCAGGAAGCTTGGTTGCAGGAAAAAAATAGTTTTATTTTAGTTTGCTTTCACTTCCAATTTCTAGGATGGAATTCGCTTCTGCCACTTACTCCTATGGCCAAATGCCAGAGTTGGAATTTAGGAATTTGCTCAGCTTTGAAACCGAAAATTCCAATATTCCATTTCTGACCACTGGCCTTCCCACCTAGTCCTCTTGCTCCTTTGTTTCCACTACACTTGTTTCAGAGGTCAGTGAGATCTCTGGCTTCTAGTCTTACACACCCTTCTTCACGTAGCTTGGAATCCGGGCTTGCCAAATTCAACTTCTTTCACCAGGACCCTTGATACCCTACTCTCTTCCTTCTGAAGCACTGATCCTACAAATCCCCAACTCTGGATCAATCTAACCAGCTGTCTTCCCTGTGCTCATGCCTAGCTGCTTAAAATTGCTGGCATGTATACTGATATGGTGCCGTTACAGAGATACTGTTTCCAAGCCTAATAGAACTCACACACTACTGAGTAATCCTTATCTTGTCCTTGGTCAGCCACTTCTCTCCAGTTCCCTCAGCAGTTCTTTAACCCATTTTCCCCACCTCTGTCTTTCTCCTTAGCCAATGCCCTTATTGTAAGACAAGCTATTAGACATAAACTACCTTCACTATACTATAAATATTTACATCTGTGATCGTCCTCCCAACTTGTCTCCCTCAGAACAGGACACTGTCTAAGGCTGACTTCTTTACTTCTGCTTTTGATCTTACTCAATCCCTATCACCTCTCACAGAATCTTTTCCATCACCATCATCCCTTTTCTCTTCTACTTCAATTCTTCCTTCTTTGGTGGTTCCTTCCCTTCTGTTTCAAGTGTCTTTTCTAAGAAAATTCTGTTCTTGGCCTTGAGTTTACATCTAGTTACTAATCCTTATCTACTTCTTCCTTAATAGCTAAGTTTCTTGAAAGACATTTATATTTACTATCACCTCTTTCTCACCTCCAGTTCATTCCTCAACTGCCTGCAATCCAGCAGGCAGTTCATTCTTCTACACTAAAAGAAATTATTTTCACTAATAATTGTAATGGCAATATAATAGGTAATATTTATCTAGCACCTTTTCATGTACTAGGCATTCACCAAGAAACAGGTAGATACCTGTGTTTCCCCGAAAATAAGATACTGTCTTATATTTATTTTTTCTCAAGAAGACACACTAGGGCTTATTTTCAGGGGATGTCTTCCTCTCTGTGCTGAAATGCACTGCATAGCCATGCCCATCACTAGGTCTTATTATTGAGGTAGGGCTTATATTTAACAAATGAATAGAAATCCTGCTAGGGCTTATTTTTTGGTAGGTCTTATTTTCAGGGAAACATGGTAGTATTGAAAACCTAATTTACCAGATGAGGAAATGGAGGCACAGAGAAGTTAAGTAACTTCTGAATACACTGACTACACTAAGGTCTTTCCATCAGACCTTTGCATGGTATCTCTCGTGCCTTCCACCTGAGCTTTCCTCTGGTTGTTAAATCTCAGCTTTAATACAACTTACTCAGAAAGGCTGTATTTAACTACTTACACTAAATTTGGCATTTTTATCTGCACTATTCTCTGCCACAGCAATATGTTTGCTTCTTGATGACAATGATCAAAACTGGCAATTACTTATTTGTGTATTTACCTCTTTATTATCTAGACCCATGAGACTACATGTTTTAAGAGGGTAGACATCAACCAAATTTGTTTTGTTCATAATTTATCTCCAGTAGGTGCTCAGTAAATATTTGTGGAATGCTAAATGAACAAATAAATGATTCTACTCTCCACATACCTTTTGAGAGTTTGCATCTTCTTTACAGGAAGTAATCATGTCTTATTCATTTTTTCTTTCCTTACTGCCTGATACATAGAAAGTGTTTAGGCTCAGCACCTAGCAGGGGTCCTCAAACTTTTAAAACAGGGGGCCAGTTTATTGTCTCTCAGACTGATAGAGGGCCAGACTGTGGGCCCCAGACAAGTCGGTTGCTAAGTAGGACAGGCAACAGCGGCAAAAACACCCAGTGGGCCAGGTAAATGTCCTAGCGGGCTGCATGTGGCCCACAGGCCATAGTTTGAGGATGCCTGGCTAGGGCATCAGACACATACACCAGAGCTAGCAGGTTTAAGTCTAGCCCAGGCCTGCCAAAAAACAACAATGACAAGTACAACTAAAAAAATAGCTGTGTGTTGTGGCAGGCACCTGTAGTCCCAGCTACATGGGCGGCTAAGGCAAGAGAATCGCTTAAGCCAAGAGTTAGAGGTTGCTGTGAGCTGTGATATCATAGCCCTCTACTCAGGGTGACATACTGATACTCTGTCTCAAAAAAAAAAAAAAAAAAAAAAGAAAAGAAAAAAGAAAGTATTTAATAAATATTGTTGACTGTGGGTGTGTAATATTACTCAAAAACATAAAAAAATCCAAGGCATTAATATGGATTATTAAATATAAAAAAACTAAAAATTGCCCCCTCTACATTTATTCCTTTTAACATGGTGTTCCTTTTATTAAATTTTTTTTCTGGTTTGAGGTACTCTGTAGATACTAGCTACTTAATCTCAGTACTTACACAATGTAAGAGTTAGTCATCATTATCCCTGCTAATCAGCTAATAAATGGAAAGTCAGATGAATAAGGTGAGTGGCAGAGGATCATCTCATCCTTGCCATCCGCTCACACAGATTCCTCCTACCCATACTTGCTTTCTTAGTCTCTTGTACTCTTTCCCCCTGTGGAATGTCCTCCGAGGTCTTCGAGGTCCAAGCACTGCATAAAAAGTTCTTTCACAGATTTTTTTCATTACAGGTAATGATTGGGTTTTATAGTTTGTTTGTTTAGAGAAATGATATTCTGTTGCCCAGGCTAGATTATAATTGTTTGATCATAGTTCACTATAGACTTGAACTCCTAGGTTCAAGTCATACTCCTGGCTCAGCCTCCTGAGGAGCTGGGACTAAAGGCACACACCACCTCTAAGTTTTTTAGAGATGAGTTCTCATTGGGTCTTACAGTTTTCTGTGGTTACTATAGCAATAAACCATATTGGTTGACGAGATGGTTCCAGGAAAGTAAGCAGGAAAGAATAAACTGAAACCATCTTGCTAGCTTTCCCCCAAGGTGTCTTTTTTAGGATAAACCATATAATAGATATGATGGTCTCCCATCTCCCCTCTGGCATAGCCTGGCTGCACTGGTCATGTGAGCTGAGTGCACAGAAGCAAAAGCTGGAAAAGGGTGTCAGAGTCAGGTCTTTGGACTGCATGTGAACTTGTACTTGCACTGTCAGCAGCCCTGGGGGCCCTTTGTATCTTTTCTTCCTGACTTCTAACATCACAAATAAATTCATCTCTTTGTGGGCTTATTTGAAACAGGTTTAAATGAGAGCTATACTACAGGGCTCTCTACTCCAAATCTTTCTCTACACTGACATGGGCATGTTGATCATATAGCAATTCCTAAATTCTTACCCAGAGTGTTGTATTTTTACAGTCATCTACCACCTTGGAGAGACTCAATTTTTTTTCCATTTACAGATTCAATGAATATGTACAAAACACTTGCTAGGTCCACAGTAGGTCCTAGGGATACAAAGACAAACAAGATGTAGTTTCTGATCTCAAGGAGCCCATAGGTTAATGAGGAAGTTAGAAAAAGAAAACACATAATTAGAAGTTTTATAGGTGATATAAGTACACTGAGGTGGGAGCAAATACTATCTCCTACTGATGGCCAGGAAGATCATAGAGGAATTGACAAGAGTTGAATCCTGAAAGAATCAATAGGTATTTTCCATGTGGACAAGGGGTGAAGGATTGCCTAGGCTGATAGATCAGCTGTAGAACTTTCAAGTAATTTGGTAGCAGAATTGAACACATAGAGAAAGCGAACAGAGGCCAGGCCAGGGAAGTATATGTTATACTGTTTCTACTTATTAATAATGTCTCCTTTAACTCAACCCACATGTTAATTTCGGCCAAGTTACTCTTATGGAGTGAGGATGCTTTCATTAAAAATCACATTGTTCTATCACTCATTTGTCAAGTAAATAGCAAGCAAATATTAAATACTGTAACTTTGTATTTTTAAGTCAAGCAAGATCTTTAACATACATTTATTTCCCCTAACAGTCTTGTCTTCTCTTAGTGCATAAAACAACAACTAGTTTTTTCTTGTCTCTTATGGTTGACCTTCATGTATTTCTTCTGGAAACTAGAATTTGAACTTTTAGTAGGCTGGTATTATCTTAACTCTTTTGGTCTTTAATATTATTTACAATTTCAAAACAGCTATTTTTATTTTTAAAATACTTTTATACAGTTATTTATAATGCTGCATATACTTTTTAAAACTGCACATTTCCTCTGACTCTGCTATAGGAGAGTCTCGTTACCTCTGTCCCAAATCCCTGCTACAGGCAATGAGTACACATGGAAGGATGCGTGGGAGGTATGGCAAATCCTAGACACTGGTCATTCAACATTCATTCCAATCCTTTTCTAGCATTTCTTTTAGTACTACAGAGTCTGGAAAGCCAAAAGCTCTTTCTCAAACTTCCTTGAAGCTAAGGTTCTAAATATTACTTGGTTTCACCCAAATTCAAGCCCAATGCAGGGTGGTGACAGCACTTAGAAGGTAGAGCAGTTGGGACAGATGTTCCACTGTTAGGTTCCTGATGTCACAGGTTCTGTATGGCTGGCGATGGCTTCAGTGGGTTTTCTTCTGGTTTATTGTGCCATACTTAGGTGTTTCTCTTCACTGTATAGCATTTAGCTTGGTCTTTGCTTTCTTAGAAAATCTATAAATTGCTTGATACCCTATAATAAATTACTTTTTGCTTTACACTAGTTACAGTGGGTTCTATTTTCTGCAGTAAGAACCCTGATAGATACAGCAGGATAGTGAATACAAAGGTTTTTTTTTTTTTTTTTGAGACAGAGCCTCAAGCTGTCCTCCTGGGTAGAGTGCCATGGCATCACAGCTCATAGGAACCTCCAACTCCTGGGCCCAAGCGAGTCTCCTGCCTCAGCCTCCCAAGTAGCTGGGACTACAGGCGCCTGCCACGCCTAGCTATTTTTTTTTTTTTTTGGTTGCCGCTATCATTGTTGTTTGGCGGGCCCTGGCTGGATTTGAACCCACAACCTTAGGTGTATGTGGCTGGCACCTTAGCCACTTGAGCCACAGGTGCCAAGCCGAATAAAAAGGTTTTTTTAAAGCAAGCTATAGTATGAAAGCTCTAGTACATTTATCACAGATAGGCTCTCTAATCTTTCTAGACAGATCCACATTTATTTCTGAAATAGTTCTGGAATAACTCATTAGCTGAGAGATTTTTGTTCATTGTTTTTAGCTTAGAATCTGATAAAATCTTATTGACACCTTACCTCCGAATACACATACAAACATATTACCATAATTCCATATATAATATCAGGAGATTTATATTAAGGACACTTTTCTTTTTTTCTTTACATCCTTGAAGTATGTATATTTACCAAAGTCAAAAACTCCTACTCTGGAATGACAGAAGTCTATTCCAAAACCAGCATTTGATATCATTAGGATGAAGGAGAAAATTTGGTTCAAAATCAGATCCTACTTAAAGAAACAACCTGCTATACTTTCTCAAATCAGCAGTTAAAAAACAATTTTTTTTTCCAAATCAAAAAATTAAGCAAACCTTCTCCTCCCCTCTTCCTGCCCTCCCATGAACACTCACCATGTTTTGGGCTGAGAATGGGAAATGGATCTCCTAGTTTCCAGAAGAAATACATAAAGGTCAACCATAAGAGACAGGAGAAAACTAGTTGTTGTTTGTGCACTACGACAGAGAAGACAAGACTGTTAAGGGAAATAAATGTATGTTAAAGATTTTGCTTGACTTGAAAATACAAGTTACAGTATTTAATATCTGCTTGCTGTTTACTTGACAAATGAGTGATAAAACAATATGATTTTTTTTTTTTTTGAGACAGAGCCTCAAGCTGTCACCCTGGGTAGAGTGCTATAGCATCACAGCTCACAGCAACCTCCAACTCCTGGGCTCAAGCAAGTCTCCTGCCACAGCCTCCCAAGTAGCTGGGACTACAGGTACCAGCCACAATGCCCGGCTATTTTTTGGTTGCCACCATCATTGTTGTTTGGTGGGCCCGGGCTGGATGCGAATCCACCAGCTCAGGTGTATGTGGCTGGCGCTTTAGCCACTTGAGCCACAGGCACCGAGCCGAACAATATGATTTTTAATGAAAGCATCCTTACTCCATAAGAGTAACTTGGCTAAAATTAGCATGTGGGTTGAGTTAAAGGAGACATTATTATTAAGGAGAAACAGAAATAAAGTTGTGTCAGGAAAAATAACCTAATCATTCATTCAATATTTATTCTGTGACAGCCTTTTTTAAGATGCTGTGTGTGATGTATCCCTAGATAGCAGTAGTTACCGAAAGTTAATGTAGAAATAAAGCTGTCCACATCCTCAGTCCCCCAAAATACTCATCTCCACCTATGTGCTGACATGAGAAAGTAAGATACTTACATAGTCGGATGTTGCTCACAACAAAATAGCCAATGTAAAAAGGCACCATGAAAACCAGGATCAGCAGAATTATACACAGGTTCATTTTCCAGTGAAAATAACGGGAACTGAAATAAGTGTCAAAGAATATCACTGGGAGGGGGAGAAAGCAGCAACTTTCATTGTCTTTAGTCTTCCAAAGGATCTCTTGCTCTTTGAACTCAATACTGAATATATCCCATCTATTATAATTAGCCCATTAGGCTGTTATAGTCTTACTCATTTGTAGAGATTAAAACTTATATTTTTTTGATAAGGTTTAAAATTATAAATTTTTAAAAGGTGTGTATGGCCATCTTAATCTCCTAAGAATTTTACTTATTAAAATAAGAATGTTAATGCTTTAGATAAATTCATAGGCATTCATAACATATATCAACACACACCATTACTGGTAGTAGAGTGACTACTGTTTCACTCACCGCTATGAATCTTACTCCAATATAAGAATTAAAGGAAAATAAATGTTAAGTGTAATATATGCTATAAAGACTCAGAAATACTTCTATGTGCCCGTGACATAATTAAACATTATGATTTGCATGACTTTTATCACTATTTACAACATGTATTTTATTTATAAAAAGTTTTTAGCACCTTTTAAACAGTCTTAATGAGATATAATGCACCTGAAGTATACAATGCAATGGTTTTTAGTATATTTATAGCATTGTACAACCACTATAATCAATTTTAGAAGATTTTCATTATTCCATAAAGAAACCCTGGACCCAAAGTAGTCACTCCCGTCTAAATCCCTCCAACCTCTCTAGTCCTAGAAAACTACCAATATACTTTGTTTCTATGGATTTGCCTATTCTGGAAATTTCATATGAATATAATCATGTAATACGTGATCTTTTGGCTTCTTTCACTTAGCATTATGTTTATGAGGTTCATTCATGTTGTAATATCTAGCAATAATTCCTTCCTTTTATGTAGTATATAGATACTACTATATTTTATTTATCCATTCATTAGTTGATAGACATTTAGCTTGTTTTACCTTTTACCTATTATAGATAGCAATACTGTGAATATTCATGTACAGTTTTGGCATTGACCCATGTTTTCATCTCTTAGGTAAAATGAAGAAGGAATTGCTAGGTCACATGGTAAATTTACATTCACTCTTTTGAGGCACTGCCACCTTTTCCTAATGTGGCTGCATCAGTTTATATTTTCCCCAGTAGTGATGAAGGTTCCAATTTCTCCTCATCCTCATCAACACTTGTTATTAGCTAGGCATGGGGTACCTGTAGTCTTTTTGGTTACAGCCATCCTACTGGGCATCTAATTGTGGTCTTGGTTTGCCTTCCATGAAGACTAATGATATAGAGCATCTTTTCATGTGCTTATTGGCCATTCATAAATCATCTTGGGAAAATGCGAATTCAGAGTCTTTGTTCATTTTTAATTGTATTATCTTTTTTTTATTATTGACTGTAAGAGTTCTTTATATATTCTAGATACAAATCTCTTATCAGATATGTAATTTGCAAAAATTTTCTTCCATTCTTGGGATGTCCATTCACTTTCTTGATGGTGTCCTCTGTATTCACTGATTTTAAACTTACTTAGGCCTTGTTTTGATAAGAGCTTAAGTGGTTTAGGAGCTTATGAGGATATGTAAAATACGGGACGATGAAATAAACGATAAGGAAATGTAGAAGAAAGGAATGATAAGAGATAGGTAAAATATTGGAATAGAGCTGGCTGTAATAGCTCATACTTATAATCACACTTTGAAGGCTGAGGAGGGAGAATTGCTTGAGTCCAGGAGTTTGAGACCAGGCTGGGCAACATAGCAAAACTTCATCTCCACTAAAAATTAAAAAGAAAAACTTAACTGGATGTGGTGGCACACACCTGTATCCTAGCTACTCTGGAGGCTGAGGCAGGAAGATCATTTTAGCCTAGGAGTTTGAGGTTGCTGTGAACTATGATCAAGCCAGTGCACTATAGCCTAAGTGGCAGAGTAAAATCCTGTCTCTTAAAAATAAAGAAAAAATTGGGACAGGTCTGATGGCTACTGTAAAATAGATCTCTAGGCCTGGCATGGTGGCTCACTCTTGTAATCCTGGCACTTTGGGAGGCTGAGGTGGGAAGATAATTTGAGCCAAGGAGTTTGAGGCTAGCCTGGGCAATATAGTGGGACCTCCTCTCTACAAAAAATAGAAAAAAATTAGCTGGGCATGGGGTACCTGTAGTCTCAGCTACTCAAGAAAGTGAGCTGGGAGGATTGTTTGAACCTGGGAGCTGGAGGTTGCAGTGAGCTATGAGAGCACCACTGCATTCCAACTGCATTTCAGTCTGGGAATAGAGTGGGACCCTATCTAAAAAAAAAAAAAAGAAACAATTCTAGAAACTTGCTAAGGTTAGGTCATAAATTTAGCTTTAGGTTTTCTAATGGTGAATGTGAAATAAAAAATTTGACCAGTTAGATAAAGACATGGTTTCTATAAGAAAACAAACCAATTGGTGAAAGGAAGAATTATTACTGATTTGTTATTATTAAATTATTACCAAGAGTACAATGAAATTTCTCCAAAGATTTCATAAAGCAGAAAATGTCAGGGCAATTAACAATGTTCTCCAAAACATCCTTTCACTAAAAATCTCAGTGAGTTTTCACAAGGCTCTTTTCTATAGTGCCCATCTTTATACAGATGTCAGAGCCATTGGCCAGGTATGGTGGGTCATGCCTATCATCCCAACTCTCTGATAGGCTGAAGTGGGTGGACCACTTGAGCTCAGAAGTTCAAGACCAGCTTGAGCCAAGAGTGAGACCCTCATCTCTACTAAAAATAGAAAAACTAGCTGGGTGTTTTGGTGGGCGCCTGTAGTCCCAGCTACTTGGAAGGCTGAGGCAAGAGAATCGCTTGAGCCCAAGAGTTTAAGGTTGCTGTGAGCTGTGATGCCATAGTACTCTACCAAGGGTGACAAAAAACCTACAATAAAACAAAGAGCCCTTGAGTAAAGACCCCCTACAAGGAGCCAATACTATTTGGCCTAGATTTACTGACAGCTTTTTGCTTTTCTGGATTAACTCATTTTAAAGCATCTAGAGAGGCAAATAAGCTGCACACCCGCCAGGCAATCCTACATAGTATTTCAGCTATCATTGAAAAATGATAAGTATAATCACAAGTAGAATTCAAATTGCCAGTTAGAAGTCAACCACATGTTTTAATGTGTTTGAGCTGAGGGTAAAGTGGCATTTTCTTGAATAAATTAAGGATCCTAATAGATTATGTATTTGAATAGGAGGCCATACAACCCCTGCTCAGAGGTTAGTCAAAGGAATACTCTTTGCCACGGCCAAGACATTCTCTCAAAAACTATTCTGAATCTAGTCAATACACATGATCTAGGCCCACATCTCTGTTGCAGTTAGGTGAAATGTTAGCATGAAAAGATAGGTAGGTATCAACTAACCCCAGTGAGAATGGCCCACATCACAAAGTCTCAAAGCTGCAGATGCCGGTGTAGATGTGGAGAGAAGGGAACACTGTTACCTTGATGGTGGAAATGCAAAGTAATTGCATTCCTTTTTTGAAGGAAGTATTCTCAAAGAACTCAAATTAGACCTCCCATTTGATCCTGCAATCCCATTACTAGGCTTGACCCGGAAGAAAAAAAATCCTTTTATCATAAGGATGTTTGCACTAGACTGTTTATCACGGCTCAATTTACAATCGCCAAAATGTGGAAACAACCTAAATGCCCATCAATCCAGGAATGGATTAAAAAGCAGTGTTATATATATACCATGGAATACTATTCAGCCATCAAAAAGATGGAGACTTTACATCCTTTGTATTAACCTGGATGGAAGTGGAACATATTCTTCTTAGTAAAGCATCATAAGAATGCAGAAGCAAGAATCCAATGTACTCTATTCTACTATGAAGGCATGAGCTAATACAAGGGTGGGGGTAGGGGAATGTGCATGTGGGGAGAGGGGAGGAGAGGTGAGGATGGGGGCTCACAGGGAATGACACATCTCTTGAGGGCAGGACACAATTATAAGAGGGATTTTATCTAACAAATGCGATCAGTGTAACCTGATTCTTTGTACCTCAATGAATCCCAAACAATAAAAATCAAATAATAATAATAATAATAAAAAAAAACACAGGTATAACTGAAGACATATCTTGGTCTTAATCCCCCAAAGCATTCAAAGAAGAATCAGATTTTAGCGATGCTACTTCCTAAGCTCTTTAAATTATTAAAGAAATATATATCAAGTATGACTGATGTTTTTTACTATATGGCTTATTAATTATGAGTTAGAAGTTGAGGAATATAATCTATCAAAGACAATTAACTATGGTTTTAGAATCTGAGCCACAATCCTTTCTATCAATACTTAGATTAGCAATCAGCAAACCATGGACTGGTAGCCACTTATTTTTACAAATTAAGTTTTACTGGATACTCCTTTGTCTACATATTACCTATGGTTATTTTCACCTTATAATAGCAGAGTTGAGTAGTTGTGATAGAAACTCTATGGCCCACAAAACCTAACATATTTACTATCTGGCCCTTTACAGAAAAAAATTTGCCAATGTCTACTTGGATAATAGTGAAAGATCTAGGTTGTGATAATAAAATAACCACTATGTAAAATAATACTTGTCGATTCTCTATACGCATAGGACCTATATCTAGCTTATCCAAAAAAAGTTTGGATTATTAAAGAACAAGTTTAAAGATATGAGTCCAGAGCATATTCCTGTTTTACCACATGACGTTATTAATTGATCTATCAAGATCACATTTATCTAGTGATTCTTTTTAACATTTCACACATTTTATGATTAACTACCTCTCTTATAAGTTTTCTTTAATTAAAAAGTTTTTTTTCAATTCTGATTTTCAAGAAAGGATTTGAAGAGTAGTTTCTCTATAAGATCCAAGCATCGAGTTCTATAATGAACTTATACAGCATAGCTCAACACTGATTTCTAACGAGAGTGCAAGGCTACTTTATTGCAGGTGGTGATAAAAAAGTACAGCCAAAGTCTACTCAGCATAGCTAATAACTCCACATACAAATGCTGGCCTAAAAAATTCTCAAGCTTGCAGTTTAATAAGGAAGAAACATTTTGGATAAACTGTCTAACAAACTAATGGGTCTGTTATTTGAAGAGGAGTAAATAGTTACTTCTAAAAAATGTTTTAAAAAACACTCTTAACTTCAATCAAACTTGACCACGTCTGTAAAGTCAATAAAGGTAACTAAATTAGTAAAAACAGGAGTCTGGTCTCCAGGGAGGTTCTTAAATGGCTCTGTAGAATTCTCACCTTTTCAGGTAGAGATTTTTTAGTAAGTAGAACAATATGAAGGCCCATTATTGGCATTCAGTCAGAAAGCAGCCTGAGAAAAATAAAGCTTGTCGCAGTGAAGCCTGGGACCTAAGCTCCATAGCCTCTCTCAGTGAGTTCTTCAGAGCTAATGGTTTACACACTTTTTTTCCTGGTACTTCATAATTTTTGTCAAACTAGTTATTAGGTGACTGGAACCCATATTGGCTGTGGTCATTACAGTTACTAAGACTAAATTATCCATATGATGGATTTTTCAGCTATGAGATCCAGGGAAGAATTCCATTGTACAGGAAGCTGCACAGAATTCTTCAAGAGGAAAGTTATTCAGAACACTTACTCACCTGCTATTCAATACTCCTAAGATTTCAAAGATGATGAGTTCAAACATGGTGCAAGAAAACCCAAAAGTCACAGAGAAGATCACCTGTACAACATACTGACGCACCTGTTAGAAGCCAAATAGAGACTAGAAGTCATTTCCTTATTTGAAAATTGAATGGATAATCTCCTTCTGGGTACAAATCAGAAAACTTATTGAAGAAATTCTCAAGTCACTGGAAATAGGGCAGCAACTGCAACTTGTCTAGAGCTAAAGAAATAGATCAAAATAGGTAGCACTTCTGGAGTCACTAGTACCAACACACCCGCATGATGTATGAATGCCTGAAGTAGTACTTAAAGTTTCTAACGCATAATGACAAAAAAAGGACAGGTTTCTACATAACGGTTAATGCTAAAAGGAGCTCTTTAACTCTGTGCAGATCCTAGACCAGTTTTAGACCCTTTCCTGGGAGGCCTGAAAGTATTGAACACAACAGAACCTCCAGAATCCTTTCAGGCAACCACCCAAACTTTCTAGGGAGGTTTAAAAGAACATCCTTGGAATGACTTACCGTAGTCCATATCACTGATCTTACCACTAAATGAGGAGGATTAATTAGGGAATGTTCAGCCTAGGGTGGTGATTTTGTCTTTCTTTTTTGAGACAAGGTCTTGTTCCGTCATCAAAGCTAGACTGCAGTGGCTTCATCATAACTCACTGCAACCTCAAACTCTTGGGGTCAAGTGATCTGCCTGCTTGATCCAGGAGTACAGATACTTACCACCACATCTTACTAATTTTTTTCTATTTTTAGTAGAGATGGGGTCTTGTTCTTGCTCAATCTGGTCTTAAATTCCTGAGCTCAAGGCATCCTCCTACCTCAGCCCCCCAGAGTGCTAGGATTACAGGTGTTACCTATTGCTCCCGGCCTAGGATGATGATTTTCTGAATTCAAGGATTTAAGATACAAACCAAAATAGGCTTGGAATTTTGGTATTCACTTAGAATGTAAGAGTGCTAATTCAGGGCTAGACAGACAAATGAAAGGGAACATTTACAAGACATTATAAATTAAATTCTCTTCCAAAGAATAACTATCTGTTATTGGTACTGATATGCGTAAGGCATGGCATTCCTTGCTCCTTGTTTTTGGGCTAATTTGCCTTTTTTGTCCTCTTTTAAATAAACTAAGCCTAACCATATCTCCAATTTAATAGTTATATGGTACTTTCTTGGCAAAAGTTTCGTAGTTTGAGGGTGAATAAGATTGTGTCTTTAATGGACACATTTTTTCTTGTCCCATCTTAAAACAACCTCAATTCATGTAGTGTAAGCATAACATAATGGATATCTTCTCACCTCATAGTCCTTAAACAACTGGCGCATGAAGAAAAGCCACCCAAATCCAAAAAATAGTATCTGGAGGAGAAAGAAGATATAATGTCAATGTACATCTCTTTTTGAGAAGTGCCTGATAGAGACTATTTTATGACAAAAAGTCTGCTAATAAGACAGTTAACTTACTTTAGATATTAAAGATGAGATACACTCTTATAAGATCTACTTAGTAACGTTCATAACATTAGAAATAGATTTTAAAATGCTTCTTAGATTTTTGAATGCTGTAGGACATGTTTTAAGTTACACAAAAAATAGGAGTCTATGTTTTCCTATAATCTTATGATAATCATTTTATGAGCCAGAGAAGTCAGTACATAGAAAATGAATCAGTGAGTCTTGCTTCTTGTAGATGATCCCTGTTTCTAAGTATTAAATAAAAAAAAGCTTCAGAGGAAAAGCGTTGAGTGAAAAAATAGGGAGCAATAGAAAGCCTAACATTTTTTATATGTGCTTCCTTCAGATAATTTTCTTAGTTTCTCCACCATTCTGGTTGATCTATACAAACTAGTTTCCATCTCAGTGTAAAGCCAAGAGATCCCTCTTTTGTCAGTTTTGTTTCACACTGGCATCAGAGACAGTAGCCACATGACAGCTGACAAAGCTGGTTTGTTTTTCACTAGTGAATAGAAACTTCTATGCACATACACACACACTGTGATCCAACTCTTTTCTTCTTATACTGGCTGGGAACTTTAAATAAATACATTTCTTTTAATGCCCTTCTATGACTACTTTAACTGGGGATGTAAGTGTAAAATGTTTTTTGTTTGTTTGTTTTGAGGTAGGGTCTTGCTCTGTCACGCAGGTGGTGGTGTGATTGTATCTCATAGCTCATAGCAACCTCAAAATCTTGGGCTCCAGTAGTCTTATTTGACTCAGCTTCCTAAGCTACAGGAAAAAAAAGTAATTTTTCCTTTTCTTCTTCTTCTTTTTTTAAATAGACATAGAGTCTCACTCTTGCTCAGGCTGGTCTTGAACTCCTGGCTAGCCTCAAGTGATCCTCCCAACCCAGCCTCTCAAAGTGCTAGGATTACAGGCATGAGCCAGTGCACCCTGCCAAGGGTAAACTCTTGAGTACAGTATTACATCGACTACTCCAGACTCTTAACCATGTACCTCTTGCCCATCAAACTCATATTTTCAGCCACGTGGAACTTCCTTTGGTTCTTTAGACACACATTCTTTCATATCAAGACCTCTGTAGATATTGTCCTTTGATAGGAACTTCTCTCCAGCCCTCTCCCAGTTATCCTAAAGGTCTTACCTCATATTTTACTCCCTTTCAAAGGCTTTCTCTGCCCTCCCAAATAAAGACAAATTACTTGGGTGGTGCCTGTGGCTCAAAGGAGTAGGGCACCAGCCCTATATGCTGGAGGTGGCAGGTTCAAACCCAGCCCCAGACAAAAAGAAAAGATAAATTACTCTTTTCTTATAATTCTGTTCTATCCTAACTATGTCTTATCAAAGCATTTGCCACAATGTCTGATTTAAATATTTTTTAAAGACATTAGATTATAAGCTCTTTGGAGACATGAACTATGTTTGTCTTGTTAATTTTATGTCCTTAGCAACCAGCACAATGCCTGGCACAGAGCATACTTTCCATAAATGTTTGCTGAAGGTCTGAATGGTCTACAGTAGAAGATGGTTTATTCTTCAGCAACATTCAACCTCAAAATTGCTATGCTAGGTACTGGCGATTCAAAGATGTATATAATAGTTGCTACTTTTGAGGAGCTCACTATATAATGGTGAAGATACTACAGGAATAATTGTAATGTTATATGGATGTGCAATGATAGTTATATGTACATGATATTTTCAAACAATATGAAGGAGGGAGACCAAAGTTTTGGGGTTAATACTTGATATCATAGGGCTAGGTGCGGTGGGTCCTGCCTGAAATCCTAGCACTCTGGGAGGCTGCAGCGGGGGGACTGCTTGAGCTCAGGAGTTCAAGATCAGACTAAGCAAGAGTGAGACCCCATCTCTAAAAATAGCCAGGCATTGTGGTCAGTGCCTGTAGTCCCAGCTACTTTGGGAGCTGAGGCAAGAGGATCACTTGAGCCCAAGAGTTTGAGGTTGCTGTGAGCTGTGACTCCAGGGCACTCTGTGCAGGGCAACAAGAACTGAGGCTCTGTCTCAAATAAAACAACAAAACCCCCTGATACTGTATGTAAATTTGGGGACAACATACACTTTCAAGAGGTTCCAAAGTATTCATCACACACTCAAGGGTTTCCACCACCACTTAAAATATTAAAAACTACTCCCTTGAAGGAGTACGATTTAGGCAGGGAAAAGACAGAGGTATGGAGATGGGAGGACAGGGCTTTCCGGACAGCAGAGAGCATAAGTGAAGGCACAGAATAAACAGCATGCCAAGGCTAGGAACACACAATTTGGTGCTGGTGGAAGATAAAATTCAAAGAAGGAAGAGGCTAAAAATGAGATAGACTGGGGCAGAGGACCAGTCAGCAAGTCTGTAGGTGGTGAGGGGAGTAAGTAGGGACATGAGATGGCCTTATTTGTTTTAGATTGCAGTACGTGGCTATGTGGAAGACTCAGTGTGTGGCTCGAAGGCAACAACACTGTAGGAAGAGAAACATTATAAGAGTTTATTGTAGGAGTCCAGATGAGCTATCATAAAGATCTGAATCAAAACACTGGTGACAGAAGAGAAGGTAACACATATGAGAATTATTTAGAAGGTAAAATCAGGGTCAAAGATGAGTAGGCTGGGATAAAGGATGAAGAGTGAGGCTACCCAATTTATGTAAAGAACATTGAAGGAACAAGAAGGGGTGGGAGATGGGGAAGAAGATGAGTATTTTATATTATTTTATATTTTATTTTATTTTTTAATTTATTTTATTTATTTTATTTTTTATTTATTTATTTTAGTTTATTTATATTTTATTTTATATTTTATTTTTTGAGGTAGAGTCTCTCTCTGTCATCTGGGCTAAAGTGCAGTGGTGTCATCATAGCTCACT
Organism: Galago senegalensis; assembly: GCA_963575145.1. NCBI lineage: Eukaryota > Metazoa > Chordata > Mammalia > Primates > Galagidae > Galago > Galago senegalensis. The sequence goes on along the minus strand of CAUYTI010086458.1, from coordinate 6,079 downwards.
GCAACCTCAAACTCCTGGGTTCAAGTGACCCTTCTGCCTCAGCCTCCCAAGTAGCTGGGATTATAGGCACCTGCCACAATATCCAGCTAATTTTTCTATTTTTAGAAGAGACTAGGTCTCACTCTTGCTCAGGCTGGTCTCAAACTCCTGAGATCAAGTGATTCTCCTTCCTCAGCTTCCCAAGAGTTCATTTTTTTTTTTTTTTGAGACAGAGTCAGTAGAGACCCATAGCATCATAGCTCATGGCAACCTCAAACTCTTGGGCTTAAGCAATTCTCTTGCTTTAGCCTCCCAAGTAGCTGGGACTGCAGGTGCTCACTACAACGCCTGGCTATTTTTTTTGTTGCAGATGTCATTGTTGTTTAGCAGGCCTGGGCTGGGTTCAAACATGCCTGCCGTTATGTGTGTGGCCAGCGCCCTAACCACTAAGCTATGAGTGCCAAGTCCCAAGAGTTCATTTTTAAATATGCTAAAGGCCTGAGGGCCACCTAGCAAATGGGTCAAGATATCCAGCAAGCATTTGAATGAAAAACAGATTATAAAGGCAGGATTGAGATATACTTCAGACTTGAAACCACCAAAATAAATGAGATCACCAAAGAATAGCATGTAGAGTGAGGAGAGCAATGTGCCAAGAAAACTAGATGGGAGGAAGAGGAAGATGAGACCAGGAAGGACATAAGGAAGGAACAGTCAGAAATATAAAGAAACCAAGAGTAGAGGGTCCTGAAACTATGAGAAGGTCTAGAGGAGGATTAAACAAGGTGAAGAGGGATATAACACTCTGACAGAAAAACATTCAAAGGATTTAGTATGTGCAGGTCAAGGATGACCTTAAGGAAAACAGTTTTGAGTAGTGAGGTAGAGGCAGGTACTAGACTCTAGTGGGAGTGAATGGGAGGTAAAGCAGTGGAAACAATGAATGCAAATTACACTAGGGAGAGCCAAGAACGAGAAAGAGAGAAAACATTAGATAATTGCTTAAAGAATGGGGATAAAGTGAAAATTTATAGGTCAAAGGGAAGAAAGTTATGGAATAAGGAGATTAGAAAAAAAAAAAGAACTGAGAGAATACTAGATGATGAGTTAATAATGTTATTATTAATTTATTATTACTCTCAGGCAACTTTTATTGATCATTTACTATATTCCAGGTACTCTAAGTAGTATTTAGCATTATAATCTCATAATATCATAAAAACCCAATTAAAAGGTTGGCTCAGCACCTGTGGCTCAAATGGCTAAGGCGCCAGTCACATACATCTAAGGTGGAGGGTTTGAATCCAGCCTGGGCCTGCCAAAACAGCAATGATGGCTGCAACCAAAAAATAGCTGGGTGTTGTGGCGGGTGCCTGTGATCCCAGCTGCTTGGGAGGCTGAGGCAGGACACTTGCTTGAGCCCAGGAGTTAGAGGTTGCTGTGAGCTGTGATGCCACAGCACTCCACCCAGGGGGATAGCTTGAGGCTCTGTCTCAAAAAAAATCAAACCCCAAAACCCAATAAAGTAGGTCTGACTGTCCTATTTTCACAGAGAAAGCTGAGGTCTAGAGAGGTTAATCAATTTATAGTGAGTATCAGAATGAGGATTCAACCTGAATCCTATGTTGCTGACTCTAAAACTTGTGCTTTTAACCACTTCAAAATAAGGTACTTCAAAATCAAAGGCACAGGTTGGGAGGATGGTCTTAAACAGAAGTAGGAGAACCCTATTTTCTTTTGTGTGTGAGACAGAGTCTTACTATGTCGCCCTCGGTAGAGTGCCATAGCATCACAGCTCACAGCAACCTCAAACTCTTGGGCTCAAGTGATTCTCTTGCCTCAGCCTCCCAAGTAGCTGGGACTACAGGCACCCACCACAATGCCTGGCTATTTTTTGGTTGTAGTTGCCATTGTTTGGCAGGCCCAGGCTGTATTCAAACCTGCCAGCTCTGTTGTATGTGGCTGGCACCCTAGCTGCTTGAGCTACAGGCGTGGAGCCATGGGAGAACCCTATTTTCCAATGGGGAGAAAAGGAGGTGAGAATAGTTGTGGACACAGATAACCTTTTAGATTAAAATGTAAGAAGCAGAAAGAGATCATGCCATTTGGTCTCACTTTTGTTGATTAAATAGGAGGCAAGGCCATCTGTTAAGAATAAGAGAGGCATGCACAGAAAAGGCAGCTTTGAGGAAAGTGAGTGAGACTCAGAGAAATTATGAGGAGAATGGAACAAATAGCTGATTAAAGTCAAGAAAAGAATGGTTCAAAGAGCCTAGGACACTGGTGAACTACACAGCTGTGTGATTTTCCTTTTTCTAAACTTAAAACATTTTTTTTTTTTTATAGAGACAAGATCTCACTATGTTGCTTAGGCTAGTTTCAAACTCCTGCCCCCAGCAATCCGCCTGCCTCAACCTCTCAAAGTGCTGGGGTTACAGGTATGAGCCACCACAGCCAAGCTGTGTAATTTTCTCCAGCAGCCTTCAGTCCCCTATATTAGTAGTAGACAAGTCTGATCTAAGTGTAGACTTTTATGTGAAGGTTAAAGAACAACAGGGTATGAGAAAGTAAGTTGGAGTTATGAATCCAGATCAAGTAGAAAAGGAAAGGAGCAAACAGATTATGGAAAGTACCCCTGGACTATCCAGAAGACACTTAAGCGGAGACAGATTTAAATGCAGAGTATAGAGGCCATATTTATATGACTTATGAAGCACAACTGAAAGTGGAGAAGTTGAGCAATGAGGACTGAGACTGGTGTGTATGGTGGAAAAGGAAGATTAAAAAGAAATCACCAAGATCACAGTGAAATATAACTTTAGACAAGGAAAAGAAAACAAGCAAATATTCTAAGTTTATATGATTAGACAGGGAATAGAAGAAAAGAGAAATGGACATCTGTATTTAATACTATATTGTAGGCTCCTTTCACATTGACAAAGCTTGAAAAGATTTTTAAACTATACACACACACACACACACGTAGCTAGAAAATTTATTACCCCCAAGATAAATATAAATTCTGGAAAGATTATAGAGATCCAAAAAGGATATAGAAGAAAAGAGCAATTTCTTTTTCTTTCTTTTTTTTTTGGTCATCATTGTGTTGTGTGTGTTTTGTATTGTTTGGTATTCACTGAGGGTACAAAGAATTAGGTTACATTGAGAAAAAAGCAATTTCAAATAGCTTTCCAAATAAAATGAAAGGTATAAAGCTTCTTATTCAAAAAATATAATACTTTTAGAATCGTGCAGAGTAGAGCCTTGACCTTGAGACTTAAAGTGTACTCTGGAACTGACAAGTCTTATAACTTCACAGAGGGCTAAAAACACGAGTTAGACAAAAGTTGCTTTTATGAAAATGACCTGTAGGTTGAAAATTAGTTATAGTTTAAAAAAATGGCCATCAGCAGGATAGCTATTAAAGAAATAACTGGAAAAGACATCTTTCTTGGATCATTTATTCACCCTTTTACTCATTTAACAAATGTTCACTTGTATCTAATATGGGTTACATTCTAGGCATAGAATGGTAAATAACAGGACATGGGTGCTGCTCTCCAGTTTATAACATAAGGAAGTGATAGACAAGTCATTACAAAACAATGTGGTAGTGTTGCTATAAGGCAGCGTGTGAAGGGTATTATGGCAGCATGTATAGTGTCATCTAGTCCAGCCTGGGGTGGGCTTCTTTGATGTTCAAGTTGAGATCTGAAGGCTGAATAGGAATTAGCCAGAAGAAAGAAGGGGAGGGATATGGGGAAAATGTCTAGAAGGAGAGAACAAACTATGTGGAAATCTAGCATGAACAGCTTAAGGAAGGAAATGAAATTTAGGAAGTCTAAACTGTAGAATCTAAAGTGAAGTGAGGAAATGGTGAAAGCCAAGGCTGAAGAGATAAGAATGTAAAAGATCCTATGAGCCATATCAAGGAGTATGAACTTCATCCTGTGGCATGGTGAGCAAGCTTTAATATGGGAACCTCTAATTTAAGACATCATTACAAATAAACCTTTCTGTTTATGTAATAGGAGAAATAAGGGCAAGGAGAAGGTGTCGCTTCCAAGGTAACCATACCTCTCTAGAGAGGTGCTTTTTATTAGGTAAGTATTTAGTAGGCCTCTCCTTATACTGGTCTGGATGCTGAAGAATGCAGGAGAGAGCAAGAAAGATAATATCTTGGACTTCACGGAGTCTACAGATAATAAACATATATAAACATATAAATACATGTTAGTGATAAATACTTAGAATAAAATAAAATGGGGAAATGAGAAAGAAGACAGCCAGAATGGAAGGATACTATGGCTGGGGTTTGGGGGTCAGGTAAAGCTTTCCTGAAGTGACTTTTTTATTAGCACCTAAGTAATGACAAAGTAGCAACATAAATATCTGAACAGAGAACATTCCACAAAAAGGATTAAGTCTTACTTTCCCATTTGTAAAGAGTAGGTTTAACAATTAAATTTAATATTGCATGTGAATGCATGAGTGAAAGTTAGGTATATAACTGGTAGGCATAGAAGATTAGAAAATCACTTTCTTAGTTCAATATTATATCAATTGTAATGATGTTAAAAATCTTAGAGATGCGATGCAATGTCAATTTAATTTTTCACTGACATTCTTATATTTACTCTGAGTGAAAGAATGCTACTTAATTATGCTATTATTCTTGACTTGATACCAAGGCTAAAAATAACTCTGAATTGTCACCAAGGGAATAGGAAGCCTTAAGTATTAAGCAGGAGAGTTACACATCTATAGATTTTTATATATTGATTTGAATACTATGCAGCAAATAAACACAATAATTATGAAAAACATAAAAGTTGGTAAATTTCAAAAATGAAAAAAGTTACTGTATCAGAGTGGTAGAATTATGGATGGCATTTTCTTGGTTTCATATTTTCTTAAATGTTATCATAAAACAAAAGACAAGCACAATACTCTGAAGACAGAAGCATTAGGATGGAGTAATACGAAAACCGAATCAAAGAACAATAATTTAGTTTACCTTAAGCCCCTAAAGGGAGTTGTTTCTGTCATTTGTCATTTGAAAGAAAGGACAAAAACCAAAACAAACAACAACAACAACAAACCCTTTAAATTGGTGGAAAGATGAGAGAAGACAAATATTAACTGTTGGCTAACAATAATTTATAGAATGCTTGCACTTGCAGGTAGGAATACAGCTATGGACAAGACAGGATCTCAAAATAAATTCATAAAAAATACATAATGATATCAGTGATATGATAAATGCAAGGGAGAAAAAAACAGAGTAACGAATGACAGGCTAAAAGCCAAGAGGCTCATTAGAGGAAGCTTCTGGAGGGATGGGACAATGTCTTTATTTATATATTTTTGTACCCTTACAGCTTTATATAATGGTCGATAAATGTTTGTTGATTGTACAAATGAATAAAGGTGGCCAATTAAGAATAAACTAAGGCCAGAAAAAGATCCCAAAAGGGCAGGTAGCAAGCAGAGGACAAATGATTAGGTGAAAGTGCACAAACGAAACCTTATACTTTGAAGTATAAGTGTCACGTAAATAACCTAATGCTTTGGGGCAGTAAACATCTCCACACCGGATTCAGGATTTGACAATGCCTGACCGCAGTAACCAGCCCTGATTGGTGCACCGCGGACCAACCCCGGAACCACGCTCTTGCCCAGGGTCCAGGTCAGCCGCGCAGTCAGAAGCATTGGGGACCTATGAAGACCACTCCGTCCTCGCGGCGCCGGCTCTTAGCTTGGAGGCCAGCTGACCCCTTTCAAAAGTGGACCAGAAAGTCTGAGGACGGATGCCGGGTGGGGGCGCGGACAGCCGCAGGCCAGCTTCCTGACAACCAGGGGGAAGAGTTCGAATGCAGCAAATCCCACCAGTTCCTCGCCCTCTCGGGATCGCTGGGGCCCCAGGAAGCCTACTTGGGAAAGGGAGGCGGTGACTCACCTGGGAGATAATCATAATGCTGGAGTCGATAAGAAAACTCATGGCGAAGCGTAAGGAGGGCCCACCGAGCCTACTGCACGCTCGTGCTACCAGCCCCTTCACACCGGCTGCCTTCGCCCAGGTGCAGCCGCCGGGACCGCC
>CAUYTI010086457.1:0-10179 GCA_963575145.1 Galago senegalensis | reverse complement strand
CTAAGGTGGCGGGTTTGAATCCCCAGCCCGGACCCGCCAAACAACAATGACGGCTGCAACCAAAAAATAGCCGGGCGTTGTGGCGGGCGCCTGTGGTCCCAGCTACTTGGGAGGCGGAGGAAAGAGACTCACTTGAGCCCAGGAGTTGGAGGTTGCTGTGAGTTGTAATGCCAGGGCACTCTACCCAGGGGGACAGCTTGAGGCTCTGTCTCAAAAAAAACCCAAAAAAACAGGAGTGGGGAAGCAGACTCCAAAGGCCACATATTCTATGATTTTATTTATATGAAATATCCAGAGTTGGAAAATTCATAGAGTCAGAAAACAGAGTAGCAGTTGCCAGGGGGTGGGGGAAGGGAGAAACAGTCCTTTTGGGGTGATGAAAATCTGGAGCTGGATAGTGGTAACGACTGTACAACACTATGAATAAAGTGACTAATGGTACTAAATGTGGCTAATGGTAAATTTTGTTGTATGTATTTAATTTTATTTATTTATTTTTTGAGACAAAGTCTTCTTACTTTGTCGCTCTGGGTAGAGTACCATGGCATCACTATAACTCACAGCAACCTCAAACTCTCAGGCTAGAGCAATACTCTTGCCTCAGCCTCCTGAGTAGCTGGGACTACAGGTGCCTGCCACAGCGCACAGCTGATTTTTCTATTTTGGTAGAGACAGGGTCTCACTCTTGCTCAGGCTGGTCTCGAATTCCTGAGCTCAAGCAATCCACCCACCTTGGCCACCCAGAGTGCTAAGACTACAGGCATGATTTATGGCAATTTTTTAAAAGGGTAGTGAGGATTTGGAACAGCCAACAAGAGTAATATGATGCTGGTGACAGATATCACTTATTGAACATTTACTATGTGCCAGGATAACTAACTTTCCCACTAACCTTATTAGATAGGAACTATGATAATTTCCACTTTACAGATGATAAACCCTGGGTCTTGGGGGGCTATGTCACTTGCCTAAGGCCATTCATTCGGAATTGAATCTGAATTTGCTCTGATAACTCTGAGGCCATGATCTGTAGAGATGACCATCTCCATGGATGTGACTGTCTTTGGCAGTGTCAGGAGTGAGAGTGAAGGGAAAATCCACTGGTACCCCAGCTCCTGGGTTGAAGTCCCCTGGATGGGTCAGGCAGAAAGAGGAGGTGGAGGGTGTGCAGAAAGAAGGGGAGAGTGTGGATGTCACAACAAACCTCAGGGTGGATCCCAGCTCAGGAGGAAGCGTGGCTAGGCAGCCCTGGAGGGGAGCAGCTGGATCTGAAGAAGATGTAGGGATTCCAGCCTGAGGAGCTCAGTGAAGCCCCAAAATGGATAGGAAGGAAGGGAGTCTGAGGTCAGAGTGTGGGACTGATATCGGAATTTTGCTCTTCAGTAGGTTTTTGGTCTCGATGATTCAAAGAATGAATCTGCGGACCACAGATCAGTGGTAAGACAGGATTTATTTACAGAAAAGAATATAGAAGTGCCAGAGCTCCTGGCAGAGAGAGAAAACTCGAGTTAGGAGAGAAAAGTGTTCTCTCTCTCCCTGTCTATCTGTCTGTAGGCTCTTTGTCTAGGGGTATATGTAGTCCCATGGGGCCCTCGATAGTTACATTTAGCGGGACTAGGTAGTTACATCTAGCATTTAGCTTGTCTGGGACATCTGTCGGGGACATGTCTGGAACAACATGTCTGGGTTGCAAATGAATGGCTACAATCCCTTTTATTCCCAGGCCTAGGAAATGGGGACCCCTTGGCTCGGCGCCTATAGCTCAATGGGCTAAGGCGCCAGCCACGGACACTTAAGGTGGCGGGTTCGAATCCCAAGCCCGGACCCGCCAAACAACAATGATGGTTGCAACCAAAGAGTAGCTGGGCGTTGTGGCGGGCGCCTGTGGTCCCAGCTACTTGACAGACAGAGGCAAGAGACTCGCTTGAGCCCAGGAGTTGGAGGTTGCTGTGAGCTGTAATGCCACAGCACTCTACCCAGGGGGACAGCTTGAGTCTCTGTCTCAAAAAAAAAAAAAGGAAATGGGGACCCCCTGCCCACCCTCCAGCCTGCTGGTTCTGCTGCTTGCTGCCACCACACCAACATTGCCAAGGTGGAGGCAGCTGGTCCGTGTCCCCCAGCGCCGCTAGCTGGCTGAGATACCACTTGTCCTGTATCAGGACCTTGTAGCAAAGGATTTCAGATATGGAAACCTGTTGGATAGTCAGCATGGCCCAGGTGAACTTTCTGCAAAGATAGACATGTTCTGCTTCTGTGCTGCAAAGACAAGAGCCACTGGCCACATTGGGCTACTGAGCATTCAAAATGTGGCTAGTGCAAAAAGAACTGAATGTTAAATTTTATTTAATTCTAATTACTTTAACTTTTCTTTTTTTTTTTGAGACTGAGTCTCAACTCTTTCACCCTGGGTAGAGTGCCGTGGCATCAAAGCCCATAGCAACCACAAATTCTTGGGCTCAAGCAATCCTCTTGTTTCAGCCTTTTCAGCAGCTGAACTACAGGCACTACCATAAGGCCTGGATAGTTTTTTTCTTTTTTTCTTTTCTATTTTTAGTAGAGACGGGGTCTTACACTTGCTCAGGCTGGTCTCTGAGCACCTGAGCTCAAGCATCCACCCATCTTGGCCTCCCAGAGTGCTAGGATTACAAGCATGTCTAATTTCTTTAAATTTAAGTTTTGTTTTGAGACAGAGTTGCAAGCTATTGCCCTGGATAGAGTGCCAGGGTATCATAGCTCACAGCAACCTCCAACTCCTGGGCTCAAGCGATCCTCTTGCCTCAGTTTTTCTATTTTTAGTAGAGACCGGGGTCTTGCTTTTGCTCAGGCTGGTCTCGAACTCCTGAGCTCAAAGCAATTGACCAACCTTGGCCCCCCAGAGTGCTGGGATTGATTATAGGCATGAACCATGGCGCTCAGCCTAAATATAAGTTTAAATAGTCACATGCCACTAGTGGCCACCTTGTTAGGCAGTCAAGTGTCAGTGGAACAACCCTTATTCCCAGAGCCCAACTTTGGGCATAATTGCTGCCATCCCTAAGATCTACCAGACACCCTGTCACCCCGCTGCAGCGACAAGTGTTAAATCGGGGGACTTAGTGTTTGGTGGGGAGAGTTGCAAGATGAATAAGTTCTAAAGCCTTGTTGCACAACAGTGTGAATATACTTTACACTGCTGAACTGTACCCTTCAATGGTTAAAAGGGTAATATGTGTTTTTCACTAAACTTACACGATGCAAAAGTGTAAGTCTGATTCTCTCATTTCCTTGCTCAAAACCCTCTAATGATGTCTAACAGAAAAAAACTGTTATGGATGAAAGATGGCCATAAATTCCTTGTCACTTTGTCCTTCAAGAAGTGGTGTTTGTCATCTCCCCCTTGAATCTGGGTTGACCCAGTGCCAACTTTAACCACTAGAATGTGGTAGAAGTAATGCTGTGCCAGTCTGGACCTGGCTTTCCGGAGGACGATTTTTCTCTTCCCACCTCTCAGAACACTCACTTGTGAGATACTCCCTCTGGAACCCAAGTACCCATGAGGAAGAAGCCCAGGCCACACGCAGAGGCCACACATAGGTGCTCCAGGTGATAGCAGCAGCTCCACTCCAGCCCACAGCCTGCACCCACTGCCAAATGGGACAGCATCAGGTGAGGAGTGAGTCATCTCGCATATTCCAGCCCCTGAGCCCTCAGATGACTTCTTGATGACAAAAAGAAGAACCACCGCACTGAACTCCAAAAACCTACCTAACCTTGGCAGATAATAAAATGTCAGCATTGTCAGCTACCAGGTGTGAGATAGTTTGTTTTGCAGCAGCAGATATCCCAGACCAGTCCTAACAACACATAAGTTCTTAGAGGACCTACTGCCTTCCCCCATCCTGCCTTACCTCTTTGACATCATCTTCTTCTGCTCCCTCACTGTAGCCACACTGGCCTCCTTGCTATTCCTTGAATGAACCAAGCATGTCAGGCAACCTCCTACCTCAAGGCTTCAGGGTCTTTGTATTTTTTTTTCTTGGTCTTTATTGCTTTTTCTCTTGATAGCTACATAGCTAGCCTCTTGCTTTATTCAGATTTCTGTACAATGTCATCTTTTTATTTCCTTGCTTATTTTTAATTTGTTTTTTATTTTCTGGCCTTTTTTTTGTTGTTGTTGAGTCCCACCCTATGACCTGAGCAGAGTGCAATGGCGTCATAGCTCACTGCAACCTCAGACTCAGGCTGTGGGCATCCTGTTGCCCCAGCCTCTGGGAGCTGCTAGGATTAGAGGCGCTTACGGTGGTGCCCAGCTGGGTTTATTTTATTTTATTTATTTATTTTTATTGAAACAAGTCTCACTTTGTGGCCCTCAGTAGAGTGCCATGGTGTCACAGCTCAAACAATCCTCTTGCTTCAGCCTCTTGAGCAGCTGAACTACAGGCACCAGCCAGGAGGAAGCGTGGCTAGGCAGCCCTGGAGGGGAGCGACCTCCAACTCTTGGGCTTAAGTCAGTGGTTTTTAATCTTCCTAATGCTGAGAGCCTTTAATACAGTTCCTGTGGGTTGAAAACCGCTGGCCTAAGTGAGTCTCTTGCCTCAGCCTCCCAAGTAGCTGGGACTATAGGTGCCTGCCACAAGGCCTGGCTTTTTTTTTTTTTTGTAGAGATGGAGGTCTCACTCTGGCTCAAGCTGGTCTAAAACCTCTGAGCTCAGGGCATTCCACCCACCTTGGCCTCCCAGAGTGCTAGGATTACATGCGTGAGCCACCAGGCCCAGCCTTATTTTGTTTTATTTTATTGAGCTGGGTAGAGTGTCATGGTGTCACAACTCACAGCAACCTCAAACTCTCAGGCTTAAGCAATTCTCTTGCCTCAGCCTCCCAAGTAGCTGGGACTACAGGCACTCACCACAATGCCAGGCTATTTTATTTTTTTTTGTTGCAGTTGTCATTGTTTTAGCTGGTCTGGGCTGGATTCAAACTCACCAGCCTCCGTGTCTCAGTGTATGTGGCCCGCACCCTACCCACCGAGCTATGGGTGCCGCATTTTTTTTTTTTTTTGAGTCAGGGTCTCACGGTCCCTCAGGCAAGTCTCAAACTCCTGAGTTCAAGCAATTCTCCCTCCTCTGCCTCCCATGGTGCTGGGATGACAGGCATGAGCCTCCTCACCCGGCTCAAATCTCATCTTATTGAAAAGAGTTTATTAAACGGCGTGGTAGAGACATAGACTGCTCACCAAATTACCATGTGCTACACATACATTTCCCATAACCTTGGAGTTAGCAAAGTCATGTGAATGGTTTGGGCCAATGAGCTGTGAGCAGAGTGGTGCATGTCACTTCTGGGGCAAAAGCATTTGTTCTGGTTGCTATTGCTGTGTAACAAACCACTCTAAAACTCAGTAACCTGAAAACATTCATGGAATAAAGAAGCCTGAAATTTAAAAATAATAATAAAAAGAAGTAAAAACTTAGTGACTTGAAACTACAGCAATCATTATTTTGCTCACAAATCTGCAATTTGGGGAGGCCTCAATGGAAAGGCTCAAATCCACTTCCCTTGGCAATAACTAAGTGGCTCGACAGGAGTGGAAAGACCAAGCTGGATTGCTCCCGTGACTGGCAAGCTGGTGACCGTATTATCTGGGGATGAAGGCAAGGGGCCTCAGTTCTCCTCTATGTGGGACTCTCCACAGTATCTTTTCTTTTTGAGACAGTCTCAAGCTGTTGCTCTGGGTAGAATGCTATGGCCTCATAGCTTACAGCAATCTCAAACTCTTGGGCTTAAGTAATTCCCCTGCCTCAGCCTCCCAAGTAGCTGGGACTACAGGAGCCTGACACAATGCCTGACTATTTTTTTGTTGCAGTTGTCATTGTTGTTTTAGCAGGCCTGGTACAGGTTCAAACCCACCAGTCTTAGTGTATGTGGTCAACATACACTACCCACTGAGCTACAGGTGCCACCCGCCTCCACAGTTTCTTAAGCTTCCTTCTAGCTTGGTGGCTGGATCTTGGAATGTGCATCCAAGGAAGAGAGGTGAAAACTGTAAATTTCTTAAGACCAGAGTCTAGAAACTGGAATAGTATCACTTCCACTTTATTCTCATGGTCACAGAGGTTACATTCAAGGGTTACATTCTCTCCAACTCTCAGTAGGAGAAATGTCAAATAATTTGGGGGCCATGTTTTAAAACTGCTAGAGCATGTGAAAGCTGATGCAGGACCCTCAAGTTATTTTTTTTCTTGCCATAACAATGGTGGAGGCTACACGTTGACATGGTGGAACGAAAAATGGAAGCAGACCAGACTGCTGAGTCATCAAGTAGAGGAGGACAGCTGCTCTGGAGAGTCACATTATCAGAATATAGTTGAGCAAGAAATAAACCTTTGTTGTGTTAATCTGCTGATATTTTAGAGTTCATCTGTTAATGTGTCCTAATCCAGACTATCTTGACTAATAAAGAAATTGATAACAGAAGTAGGGTACTTATGTAACCAAAACCAAAATATGTAGCAGGGACCAGGAAAGCTGGTTAATCCTCGCTATGCAAAAACAAAACATTTGGTGAACGCAAAACTGTATTGTTATTGCAGTAGCTTGGAAAGCCGACTCTCTGGGCACCTTTGGCTGCATGTGTCAAAATATTCAAGAGAAGAGCTCAAGAGAAAAGAACTGGCTGGTCTGTCTGCAGGAATAAAAGGGAAGTGAGTTCAGTTCAAACATTTGGTCCTTGAAGAACTGGAAAAGTCTAAAGTGTTTATATTCAAATAGAGACAACTTTAAAGAGATGCTGAGCATAGTACAATCTACCAATTCATTAAAATGCTGCAGGGGCAAAGATTAAGGGTGTGGCCTTCACATCAATTTTTAAAATTTTCTCTCCATCAATTAAAGTACCTCAAGGCTAAAATCAGTTAACATAAGAGACTGGATTTTAAAAGGTGTTGAATGAAACCCTGAAACTTCTCAGGGCCAAGATCGCATTAGAGGTGTGGTTCTGCCACCTGGTATTCTTGACAACTGATATTAAATTGCTAGCAAGAGCTTTGGGGTAAGAAAGCGAAGAAAAGAAAGCAGGCCTACAGACAATTTATTGAAAAGTATTGTGGGTGTGGTTTTAGTATCTGCAACTGACTAGAGTCAAATTGATAAGAAATCTAAGTTTTGGGGGAGAATTGTATTGCCAAAGAAATCATAGCCTAGAATCCTGTGATTGCTCGGGTCTCAAAATGACTTTAGCTGCCTCATACCCATTAGGATGGCTACTATCTGCTGGGCAAGGTGGCTCATGCCTGTAATCCTACACTCTGGAAGGCTAAGGCAGGTGGAATGCTTGAGCTCAGGAGTTCAAGACCAACCTGAGCAAGAGTGAGACTTCCTTTCTAATTAAAAAAAAAAAAACTAGGAAAATTTACCCGGGTATTGTGGCAGGTGCTTGTAGTCCCAGCCACTGGGGAGGCTGAGGCAAGAAGATCACCTGAGCCCAAGAGTTTGAGGTTGCTGTGAGTATGACGCCACGGCATTCTATCCAGAGCAACAGAGTGATACTGTCTGGAAAACAAAACAAAATAAAAACAACAAAAAAGAAACAAACAAACAAACAAAAACCCAAAAAGCAACCTCCCCAAAAGAAAACCCACAAAATAACAAATGTTGGTGAAGATGTGGAAACATTGGAACCCTTGCGAATTATTGGTCAGAATGTAAAATGGTATGGATGCTATGAAAAACAGTATGAAGATTCCTTGAACAATCAAAAATAGAATTACCACATGATCCAGCAGTTCTACTTCTGGGTATATATTCAGAAAAGCTGAAAGTGGTGTATCTCAAATACAGTGCAAACCCATTTTCATACCAACATTATTCCCAATAGTCAAAAGGTGGAAACAACCCAAGTGTATACCGATGATGAATGGATAAACAAAATGTGGTGTATACATATGGTGGAATCGTAATCAGCCTTAAAAAGGGAGGAATTGGACAGGCACAGTGGCTCACACCTGTAATCCCAGCACTTGGGAGGCTGAGGCGGGTAGACTGCCTGAGCTCAGGCGTTTGAGACCAGTCTGAGCTAGAGTGAGACTCTGTCTCTAAAAAATAGCCGAGTGCTGTGGTGGGTGCCTATAGTCCCAGCTACTAAGGAGGAGACTAAGGCAAGAGGATCGCTTGAGTCCAAGAGTTTGAGGTTGCTGTGAGCTATGATGCCACGGCAGCCTACTGAGGGGAACAAAGTGAGACTCGGCCTCAAAAAAAGGGGGGGGAGGAAATTCTGACACATGATACAATACAGATGACCTTGAGAACATTATGCCAAATGAAATAAGCCAGTCACAAAAAGACAAATACAGTATTAATCCACTTGTAGGAGCCATCTAGAGTAACCAAATTCATAGAGACAAAAAGTAGAGTGGTGGGTGCTAGGAGGAAGGGGAAATGAGGAGTGAGTGTTCAATGGGCCCAGAGTCTTAGATTTGTATTATAAACAGCTCACCACGACAGCATGGCTATACTTCATGCCAATGAGCTGTGCACCTAAAGATGATCCAGATGGGACATTTTTGTATTATATGTGTTCTTATCACAATTTTTAAAAACAGTTATCAAAATTAAAAAAAAAAGAGAGAGGGAGGTCCCTATCAGTTTACAGGCAGAGAGTAGACTGAAAAATATGCTTACCTCTCAAAGAGCAAGAGGAACTTCTGGGCCTCAGTGCCTTCCTCTTGGCTGCCCGCAGAGCTGCTCCTGGAGGTGTCTGCGCCCCCCTTGTCAGCTGGTCTCCAGCTGAGCTCGGCCAATGAGAGGCACCCATGGCAGGCTGGAGGGGGAGAGGGAGACGCCAGCGTCTTTCTTCTCTGGCTTCCCTCTCCTGTTCTGACTGATATAACTACTTCATCTAAAACAGCAGCCCTGCCTCACACTTTATCCCCGTCACCACATGACATTATCGTGTGTATTGATCTGTTTATTTATTTCATGTTTCACTGTAGTGTACACCGCTAAGGTGTACACTCCACGAGGGCAGGGATGATGTGTGTTTTATGCATTGATGAATCCCTGGGATCCTTAAGATGGTACCTGGCACCTACTAGGTGTTCAGGCAAGATATCACAAGAGTGAATGAATTAAAACCAAACCAAAAACTTACAAGAGAAGAGGGGAAGCCCTAAGGAGCACATGACAGGTAATCACAACCTGAAATAAAAGCCAGAGAGGTCAGGCCGCTCCAAGTCACACGGCAAATCCATTGACCTCAAACTCAGGCCTCTTTCCATTTTGTATTGTATCCAGGTCTCTGCAGGGACCCTTGACCCCAGGTTTTCTGGAGGAGAAAGAGAAAAACTTGACATTTAGTTAAAAGGAAACCCTGAAAACAGCTGAGGGTGAGCAACTGGGTTGCTAAGAAACCCCCATGAATCGAGGAGAGGGTTGGCATCCATTGCTAGGCAACCTAGAAGAGGCTAGACAGGCAGGTGTAGCTACAAACACCTTTTCCTCTCTTTCCATAGACTCCTAGAGTACCAGGCTGGACACGCTCTTAGACTTCTAGTCCAGCCACCCAGACGTACAGATGGGGAAATGGAGGCCTCCAAAAACAAGGTAGTTAGCCCAGAGTCCCACCAATTCCTCAACAACAGCAAAGGCAGAGGGAGGCCTTGTCATTAGGAATGGCCTGGTGTGTCTGAGGCAGTTTGAGTAGAGCTGACAGCTGAAGATGAGTTTATAAGAGTGAAGGAGTCAGTAGCACAGGTCTTAAATGCCAGGTCAAAAACTTTAGGCTTAGACTTTGGCCTGGAGTGGTGGCTCGTACCTGTAATTCTAGCCCTCTGGGAGGCCAAGTCAGGTAGATTGCTTGAGCTCAGGAGTTTGAGACCAGCCTCAGCATGTGCAAGACCCCATCTCTACTAAAAATAGGAAAAAACTAGGTGAGCTTCATCACAGACACCTGTGGTCCTAGCTACTCAGGAGGCTGAGGCAAGAGAATAGCCTAAGCCCAGGAGCTGGAGGTTGCTGTGAGCTGTGACACCACAGCACCCTACTGAGGGTGACAAAGTGAGACTCTGTCTCTATTAAGAAAAAAAAAAAAGAGCTCAGCACCTGTGGCTCAAGCGGCTAAGGTGCTGGCCACGTACACCTAAGGTGGCGGGTTCGAATCCCCAGCCCGGGCCCGCCAAACAACAATGATGGCTGCAACCAAAAAAT
>CAUYTI010086455.1:0-47122 GCA_963575145.1 Galago senegalensis | reverse complement strand
ACCTTTGTTTTCTTTTTTTTTTTTTTTTTTTTTTATTTTTTTTTTTTTATTTTATTTTAAAAAATTAAAAATAAAAAAAAAATGGGTTAAATTTTGTGGTTTAAAAAAAAATAATAAAAAAAAACAAAAAAAAAGAAAAAAAACCCAAAACGTAACCCCAGATGGGCATTAATGTAAATCGTAACCATTAATTAAAAAAAAAAAAAAACGGGCTTAAGCCCAGAGATCTTGTATTAAGAAAAAAACCAAAATATCTCATGTATAATTTTTATCTTGATTACCTATTGAAATAATCTTTTGTGCATATTGAAAAAATATATTATCAAAATTAAATACCTGTTTCTTTTCACTTTTTAATAACGTGGCAACCAGCCATATGTGTGACCCTCGTGTTTCTATGGGACGGGGCTACTTCAGGTGATTATTGTCAGGACAATGCAAATCATGTGGAATTCCTCATTTTCACAATAAAACAGTGATTTTATTGACATAATGTCAAAAATAAATAAACTTTATGGCATAAGTGTTGGATAATTGAAGCGTTATGCGCATCCCATTTTTGTGTGAGTTTTAGCACAGTTTTATTCTATATTTCTCATGATTCTGATGCCATTAAGGTTTAGGTTGTACTTGAAGTCTAATTTACATACAGTAGAATGCCCCCATTTTAAGTATACAATCGGATGACTCTGGATTGTATAACCACCCAATATACCAACACCCTAATCTAAGTGTAAGACAACTCCATCGCTCTAGAAGGGGCCTTCAAACTCCTTCTCAGATAAACCCACCTCCCAGAGGCAACCACTTTTCTGATTCCTCGTTACCATAGATTCATTTTGTGTGTCCTTGAACATCCTATCAGCAGAATCATGCATTATCTACTCTTTTGGATTTGACTTCTTTTCCATACCTTGATGTTGTTGCTCATCTAAACATCAACAGGCCACCCATAGGACACCAGGGCATGAACGGAAAAAGTTCAGTTCAGTTGTCTCTGACATTTGCCACCATCGCTTTTTAGATGCTTGTGGATTTTTGTCAGTATGAAGATATACTTGCCAAGGGAGAAACAGAAAACATATTTTGCTTACCTGTCTGCCTTCGGAATTACTGACTTTGCAATATGTAGACATGAGTATGTGGGCCTTGCTTTTGTACCTCGCCCTGGGCCCCATAGTCAGCGGGTAGGCCTAGGCCAGCCAAGAGGCCTGGGCTGCAGAACAGTCTCACCTTCCTGGGAGCCTGGCCCAGCATCTTCAACTGACAAAGTCCCTCCCCAGGGCAGCCAGGATGCAAAGTCAAAGGGGCAGAGGAGGGCCCCCCAGGTGCCAAGCTGAAGTGGCCACTACCCACTCAAATCCTTATGGAGCACCTAAGATTTAGGATTGCTAAGATTTAGGATTGTAAGAGGGAAAAAATAAATAAAAAGACATCTCCTCTGGCCTCAAGGAGCTTACAAATCAATAGAAGAGAAAGATATTAATCAAATAGTCACATCCACAAGGGATATAACTAGCAGGATCCAGCCCACATGGCCTTGGCTGGTATCCAAGCCTTTATTTCTCCAGCTGTCTGTGTTTCCTGCTCTTTCTTCCACCTGTAGAAGTCCCTACTCCCTCAGCAAGGCTTGCCTCCAAATGTCTTCTCCCTGAGAAGCCTTCCCTGGTGTGTCCCATCTGAGTTCCCGAGGCACCATTCTCTCATTTCTGTTATCCCAAGCATCCTGTTGTGTGGGCGCCTTCGCCTCTGTGTCTGCCCCTCCCACCACTGAGGGGTCTTTGGAAGGGGCAGTGAAAGAAGAGGGGAGATGCTTGCAGGCCTGGCTCTACCACCTAACACTCTATGACCTTGCCCAGGTGAATCATCATCTCTGAGTCTCAGCTTCCTGGTCTGTTACGTCCACATAGTTTTCATGAAAATTAACTGTCAACAGGTCTGCACAGACACTGCGTGAATGCTGGTCCTCACACACACCCATCCTTCCCTTCTTTGTTTGGAAGGCCCAGGACCCTGTTGAAAGAGGAGTTGACCACCCTCACCTAGACTGGCAGCCTTGTCATCCAGGTCTGGCGGGGCTTTCAGAGCAGACAGTCAGAGAGGAGGAAATAACAAGCTGGAGGCCCACAGCCCCGGGTTCCCTAGCTGGCAGAGCAACTGAGTGAATTGGCTCCTATCTGTAACATGCCAAGGGTGGGGAACAGGTGGCTGCTCTGAGCAGCATCCCGGCCTGAAGCCAGCTGCTGATGTGGTGGCAGAGTGAGCCCAGAGCAGCTGGGATCCAGGTGTGCTCTGCCAGGCACAGGCACTGCCAGAAACAGGCCCAGGATGCAAGGCCTCTCTCTCAGTCTCATCTTCTCTGCAGGTCCAGTGTGTGGCCACCACACTGCCAGCAAGCCTGGTGGCCCCAGGCCCTTACACTTCCAGAACAGCCTGGCACATGGCCAAGCTGTCACCAGCCACATGAGCTGCCCCTGCCTGCACCCTGAGAGTAAAGTTCCTCGTCCATTTCCTCACCCAGCTCTGAGCCCTGAAATTTGATTACAAGCTGTCCTGGAATGAAGCCCTCTCCCCGCCCCCAACAGAGAAGGAATGGTGAGGTCCTAATCTTAAACTTACTGCTTGCTTACTGGCTCATGCTTTGGGCTGGTGCTTCCCTTCTCTGAGTGTCCATTTTCTCACATATACAATGGAAATAGTAAGCTCTATCCTCCTCTCTCCCTACAACTCTATAATTGCAAACTATGACCACTCAAAGGGCTGCACACAGGCCAGCTGACTGTGTGGCCTTCTACGTGCCTCGGTCCATATGAGACAGCACTAAGCGAGAAGCAAATACAGTGTCCACCCCCCGTTGTCCCCATCTCAGAGAGCAAGGAGACAGCATCCCTTTGCAGAAGCTGCCTGGGATGAGCATTAGTATTCTTTTTAATCCTTAGAGAAAGCCAAAACCCAGTTCCCATCCC
The DNA here is from genome assembly GCA_963575145.1 of Galago senegalensis. Taxonomy (NCBI): domain Eukaryota; kingdom Metazoa; phylum Chordata; class Mammalia; order Primates; family Galagidae; genus Galago; species Galago senegalensis. Next base: position 44,156 of record CAUYTI010086455.1, on the reverse strand, counting down.
CTATCTCCATCCATTTTCTGGGATGTCCAAGGAGTGTTCCCGTATCCTGGAGGAAGTCCAGAGGGCTGCTGTCCTGAAAGATAAGTCCTCAACCAGATGCCAGCTCTCCTCCCGAGCAGCCAGGCTCAGCTGGGCTCCCCCGCCCACGCCAGTCATCACTGGCCCTGGCAAGCTCCTCTTGGCAGCTCGAATCTCACACCTCGCCCAGCCAGGTCTCTGCTTCTCCTGTCATTCCTTCCCTGTCCCTCTGCCTCTGTCATTTTTTTTGCAAAATTATTTCATCTAATAGGGATTCACTGAGAGCCTGCTATGGCAGACGCTGGACTACGACAGAGAGACACAAGGGAATGAGATACAGCCCTGCCTCCTGGGCATATGGTCAGAACTGACCCCAGGGGGCCCCGAATAGTGCACCATCTTACAGGTGTAAAATAGTAGTCAGGGACACGGCTGAGGGATTTACAAGCATCATTTTCTAGAACCATCACAGCATGGTATGAATTGGGCTGCTTTGCTAGAATAAATGGCTCCATTATCATTTCAGGGATATGAACACTGAGGCTCAGAGAGGGTACTCCCCACTTGGGACAGTATGCCTAACAGGGGGCAGAGACAGAGTCAAGTCCCTTACTCTTCACCTGCTACACTATACCATGACCACCACTGCTTGATGAACGTGTGCCTGGGAAGGTCTGGGCATGCTGGAGGGCAGCTGACTTTCAGGCAAGGATGGACCTTAGTAGACAAATGGACTTTGTCAGACAGGCAAGGAAGGAGAGGCCTTCCAGCAAAGGGAACAGCATGGGCAAAGGCCCAGAGGCCTGGGTGCACATGGCAGGTTGGGGGAACATCAGACTCTCAAGCATGGGCAGACCCACAGAGAGGTCAGAACTGATGGGGGTGCATATTCATCCTCTAGTCTCACCCCTCTTTATAAGTGAAAGGCTGAGCCCAGGGAGGATTCCACCCACCGGGCAGTCAGAGCTGGGGGACTTCAGACCCCAGCCCCCGGTTTCCCAGGCTGGGGCCTCTGCTCTCTTATCAGGCTGTCCTTTTGTTTCTCCCCTCTCCTCCCCTTCCCTATATCCTCTCCCTGTAACCACCCAAGGAGGCTCCCGATGCTCTGCCACCACCTCCCCCTTCTCCATCTTGCTTTTCCAAGATCTGACCATCTATTCTTTCCCACCACCACCTTTCATGGGCTTTATCCACAATGCAGGGGGCACCTTCCTCGGCTGGGGTGAGGTCACAGGAATCATTTTACTATTCAGTGTACAGTGCTCAAGCCACAGACTGCTCACCAACAGGTAAAGTACAGGTCCCAGAGAGGCTGCTTGATTCGACCTGTTTTGGATGGTGTACAGGCGCTGGGAGTGGGCGAGCCCAGCCCGGGTGGGTGCTGCCCAGAGCAAAAGTGAGAACACAGGGTCCCTTCTGGTCTCCCTCCCCATCCCACTCTCTTTCCTTGCTGCCGTTCATGTTCCAACTTTATAATAATGCAAATAATTCTTGTCCACAGAAATGCAAATCATCTTTAGAGGATTGATCATTGTCTGGTGGATGGGAACTAGATCTATATCGCCAGACTTTGCATCTGCCTCTCTAAATTCATTTCCACATCCCTCCCTGACTGCATAGGGGAGGTACCTTGAAGTCTCTGATGTGATCGTGACACCTCCCGGGGTCCCTCACTAATTAATGAGTTAAATATGATCTTCAACACATGTTCATTTTATTTCTCTGTGAGATTGTATTTTTAAAAGTCAGTTATCCTTTAAGACCCCCAGGACGGTAGCCAGGGCTCATCTGAAAGCTAAGGTCCTGGGTCAGGGCCAGGGTGCTCCTGGTGGCAGGGCTGTGCACCCCAGCGCCCGGCTGGCCAGTCATGGCTGCTCCTGTCAGTTGTTCCCTGGCATCCTCCACTTTGCTCCACTAAGTTTTTGTTTTGATTTTTGTAACAGGGGCATGGGAAGACTTGAGCAGCCCTCCTGAGGGAGGCCCCACTTCGCACTCTGAGCAGAGGCCACTGTCCTCTTCCCAGCCCTTCCCAGCCTGTGGGTCTCACAAAGGAGGGCTCTTGAGGCCAGAATGTGGAGAGTTGGGATGTTCTGCTGTGGTCCTCAGTCCTGTCCATTCAAGCGGCACTAGCTGAGCTCCTACTATGTGCGGGATGCTCTAAGGATAGAGGTCAGCCGGGAGGGCCTCCCCTTCTGGTCTTTCACCTTCCCATGGCCTTTACCCTGCTGTCACTTGTGGCCCAGCTGGAACCAACCCTGCCCTCCCAGCAACCTGGCCTAAAGTCCTATGGAAGCAGGGCTCCCATGGCTGCCCTGCCTCACCTGCCACCCCTGCTCTGCGGAGCCTCCTCACAGTGGGGCCCCCTTCCCCAGGGAGGAAAATCATCTTTTCCACAATGAAGCCCCCCAGCCTCTAGAGCTCACATCTTAACTTAAAGTAAAGGGTAGTGAGTTAGACCCAGTGATGCTGGTACCCCAGCTCCTCTACCAACTTCCCGTGTGACCTCCTGCCGGGGATTTGCCTCTCCATGTCCCATATGGAGGACAGGGGCCATAACAGCCCCTCCTCCTGGGGTTGTGAGCGTTCTCCAGGAGCATGTCGGAAGTCTGAGCACGGTGTCCAGCACACAGTAACCTCTGAGTGAAGGCGGGCTGGTATTATGGTAGTTATTAATCAGTAATCTCCTCCCCCCAAAGGGCTAAGCGAGGTCAGGGTTGTTAATTTCAACCTACAAGCCAGAAAATTGATAAGGAGATTTAAAATGTCTCTAAATGTAAGGTCAAGTGCAAAGCCAGAAAATGAGAACCTGAGGACACCCCACCACCACCACCACCACGGCTACCACTGATTTAAATTCCTCTCCCCAATTCCTAGGGAAGATAAAAATACAGGACCATGTGATGAGCAAGCAGGGCGGGCAGAAAGAGGAGAGGGGCGCCCCAGATCCCAGGAGTCCCGTGCCCAGTGAGCTGCACCCACCTGGGAGTAGTTAAGGGGCAAGGGAGACAGCAAAGGCTCCAGACTCGTGGGGGGAAAGCAGGACCATGCTCCCATCCTCACACCACCCTCTCTGGGCTGCACTAACCAGCAGGGAACAGCAGGTAACCTGAAAGACTCCATGAAGGCTCACTAAAGAGCTGTCAAGGCTCCATGCCACCCTACACATGGAAGGGTGAACAGAAGAGTGGTCCCTTCCCAGGATACCACAGCCCCCTCTCCCTCAGGCCCTGGATATGGTACAGGCTCTGCTCTCACCTTTCTAGGTAGTTCTGGAAGAGAGGAGGAGCAAGAAGGTGTTTCTGATTATAACGAGACACTTTCTCTTTTCAGGCCTGGTTGGACCAGCCAGGGATCACCGAAAGTGAAGGACCCCAAAGGAGGAGAACAGAGTCCACAGGTCATGGGGCTCAGACGTACAACATCCTATTCTGGGCCAGGCATAATGATAATAAGTGACCCTCAAGTGACACTTTCCAGGCACTGGCCCAAATGCATTTCATTTGATCCTCACAGCCACCATTAGAGGGGAGTCCTATTCTTATCTCATTTACAGAGGAGGAAACTGAAGCACAGAGAGGTTAAGTAACTTGTCCAAGCGAAGCGCTGTGCATGCAAGATCTCAGCGAACTCCTCTCACAACTCCATAGTAGAAGGAACCATTTGTACCACCATGTTATAGGGAAAGAAACTGGCAGAAGGCCACACAGCTAGAAGTAGGGCAGTGCGACTTAGAACACGATCACCACATCACGTCGCCATCAACCCTGAAATGAAGGTGTATTAGCACCAATCCTATTTTCCAGGGGAAGAAACCAAGACTCCAAGGGGTGAAGTATAATAACTAGCCCAGGGCACACGGACCGTAATTAGGATGACCTTAATCAGGACTGGAGCTTGGCCTGTCTGTCTCCATACTCCAGGATGCCCTGTGGAGGCTACATGTTTCCCATCAGACCAGGCACTCCCAGAATGAACCGCTCTCTGTTTCCAGAAATTCTGCAATCTCCATCTAGGAGTCTGCACAGTGTAGAGAGGATATTTTATTTGGCACAGATGTCCACAAACGCTCAGTGGCTGGCAGTTAGGGAGTTTCCTTTCCCGGAAGGTCTACATGAGAGATGAGAGGGTTCAGGGACACCCTCTAGGGCTTGCTGGTAGGTGGGGTCCTGTTTGGTGGTGGAGTTGGTGGGGTTGGTAGACCTGATCTCAAAGAAACTCTAAATGCCTCCCTGTTCCCAAGAGCTTCCCATGGAATCCCTGAGTCTTGGGATCCTGCTCACTGCCTCAGGACCTCCCTTCTGCCTACGGTTCTCAGCTGGAGGGGGAAGAGCAACCTGCAGGGTGCACGGGCTCCCCTTCTCCAGGCTGGGTGGCCGTGGCTGGCAGGCTCTTCCATTGTGAACCTTGTTCAGGGAAGAGGACCCCCCCCCCCACCAAGGCCTGGCACATGTCAAGCCATGAGAGCCCTCACCCAGTGGGGGCAACCAGGCCCAGGACACTGAGGAACCCACTCCCTTGGCCTGGACACAAGTATAAGAGGCCCAGGAGGACGAGAGCTGCCCACAGCTGCCTGAGCCCAGGGTGGTTGTCCTCAGAAAGTTCACAGGGTACACAGGACAGGGAGGGAGCCAGAGAGATGGGGGAGAGAGCAATGGCAGAGAGACAGAGCATGGGGAGGTTTACCAAGACAGAACCAGAGGAAAAGATAACAGAGAGAGTGGAGAGCGTTCCAAAAACAGAGAACAACGGAGACACAATCTACAAATCCAAATATAGACCTGGAGGTAGAGAGGCGGTGAGAAAATAGGGAAACAAACAGATAGAGGAAGGGGAAGGAGGGGGAGAAAGAGGGCAAGCTGAATTCCAAAAAGGGAAAGAGTGGGGCAGGGGGCTGTGAGGAAGAGGAGGGAGGAGGCAGCTGGGGGCCTGGAGGGAGCAGAGAGGGCACAGCACCCAGCCCCCCACCACGCTAGTGGCTCCCTATGTCCTGAAGGCACGGGATGATAACCATTAATCTCTATAAATAATTTTACCCACCCAGGCTCCTAAATGGGTTCTCTGTGTCTGTGAAAGCTTTTAAAATCCATTTGCTTAGTAAACATGCAGGCAGCAAACAAAGGCCTCTCCCTAACGGCAGGAGAGGAGGCTGGAAGACCAATTAGGCTGAGGGGTAATTAGAAAGGAGAGCGTGCACCAGCCAGCCCTGTGCCCGCACCCCTCCCAGGGCCCTTCACCCCACTTCCTACGGTGGGGGGGCACCCTGGGGGCATCTCAGTCATTGCCCTGCCCTAATCCCAGGGGAGGGGACCTCATTCTTAACAGACCCCTGAGGGAGAATGAAACCACAGCTGGTCTTCCTAAGGGTTTAGAAAGTTCTTCTCCATCCCTAGCCTGAGTCTCTCATGCTTTTCCACATCCTCCAGCCTTTAGACCTGACATCACACCAGACTCAGCTGCCTATAAGCAGACTAGACAGCTGCACAGGTAAGGAGTTGGCCCAAGGCCCTTCTTCTATATATGGTAGGCTTCAGGGGCCCTCCTGGCCATCCCCTGGATACATTCCATTTTGTCAACATCCTCCTAAATCTTACACTAACATCTGGGCTTGCCCAGAAAACCTACCTTCCCCTTTATTTTGGCTTCTTCGTTAATGGAGCCAAGGAGAATGTTAGCTGTTTGGGGATCTCTGCCCCCCATCCCTCCAAAAGATAACTGCTATTTGGTGTCTGCTGTCTGACTGTTTGCTAAAGCCCTCAGTTCTTCGTCATTCCTGCTGCCCCAGCTGTGACTCTTGGGACCTCAAAGCAGGACTTGCCCTTTGTTCCTGTTAACCTCCATCTTACATTCTAGATTTTGCTCCGTCTATCAGGATGCTCTTAGATCCTGATTCTGTCATCTGGTTTATTCATAATCCCTTCCGGCCTCTACTCATCCTGTGGGGGCTGTGCTCCAGAGCATGGCTGGGACACTCAGGGGGTGTTGGAGATGGGGGACGAGACTCTTTTATCTCCCCAACTCCTCAGGGCTGATCCCTTTGTGGGCCACCACCAAGCCCTCCATTCACACTGCGCACAGTTGCCCAGCTATGCCAGTGCCCCACTGGAGGCCCCAGCCTCACGGGCCATCCTCCAGCATGGCCTAAGGTGGTCCAGTGTTGCTGAGGCACCCTGGCCAGCACCTCCTGATGCCCAAGTGCCACAACTTAGGAGATTAGGCTAAACCTATCCACTCAGGCTCTAGATGGCAACAAGGAGGCCTGTGTCCTCCACACCTGCTCCAGGTGTGATCAAGCAAGAGCCTGCCCCTCCAGTGCTTAGAGGCCTGGGAAGAACACCCACGAGGTAAGGCTAATGGATGGCAGATCTGTTTGCCAGGGCTGGTATTTAATGGCTCTCTGCAAAAGGTCAAATGTCACCCAGGGGCACAGTAAGTGTGGCTTCCCAAACTTCACTTGCATCAAACAGATGAGAAGGAGCTCGGGACTCCAGCCAGCTGTTCCCTGAACCCTGTGTCCAGCAGGGGTCGGGACCAAGGAGGGGGTTGGCAGGGTACAAGTCACCAGGGGGAATTCATCCTGGATTGATTCTGGGAGAAGCAACTCACTTGACAATGTACACTTTAATTTAGTGACCTGTCTCATCACTAAGACTGTGGATGTTGTGCTTGAATGTAGCTCTGCCACTTTGCGGCTGGATGATCCTGAGAAATTTACCGAACCTGTCTGTTCTGTGATGTGTAAAATGAGAATACTGCCGCCTCCAGGAGTCATCTGCACATTCACTGAGGGCACACAGTGTCCAGGAAGTCACAGGAGGGTTGCTTCATCTCAGCCCTATGGAGTAGGTGATATGAGTTCAAATCCATTTTCAGGAACCCTTGGGAGCAGATTTTGGAAAGGCAGTTCAGCACATATCCTGCTCACTTCCTCATGCCTCTGGGCGCACCCCTAAGCACACGCATGAATGTATCTGCAGTGAAGCACATGACCACACACATAGCAAAATAAGCCAACTCTGTTATGTTTATAGCTTCACATCCATCTAGTCCAGGTTTGTTACCAAATGAGCTTTGTAAAAAGTCTGGATTTTAGAGGATGCTGGTTTTCTGAGCTATAGGTGAGAAGTGTGGACCTAAGTTACAGTCCCCTTTTTATGGCAATGGAAACCATGCAGGCTTGGACAATATGCCCACATGCTCCAGCAGGACAGAGTTGGGGCTGAGGTCTACTGGTCTGTCTGTCTATCTGTCTGCCTGCCTGCATCCAGGGCCTGAGCCCTGGCCCAACCACCCCTCCTCCTGAGGAATCAGTCCAGTTTGCTGCCTCTTGCCTCCCACTCTGTGCTTTCATGTCCAATCTCTGCTTTATCCTTGTAACCCCGGGGGGGAAACTGGGAATGGTGAATTTCTGGGGACAGGCATGGAATCCCAGACCAGGAGTGGCTTTCTCAGGGGCACAAGGTGTGCCCCTGCGGCTCCTACTTCCCTTTCTGGCCTCTCTCTCCAGCCCAGACTCTTTCCTCACTCAGGCCAGGGTCAAAGAACCACTGCAGCTTGAGCAGAGAGAATGAACTTTGGTCTCCATGCAGTGTGTGCAAGGACAGAGGGACTGTGGGCCAGGGGCATGGCTTCATGGTGCTCTAGAGAAATGTCTGTGCATGTGACTTAAATGGGAGCCAAAGGCAGGCCCTGCAAAGGCAGAGGGACTGTAGGCCAGGGGAGTGGCTTCATGGTGCTCTAGAGAAATAGCTCCACCCCAGCCCCCACAGTAGCCACTAGGCCTTGCTCCTCCCTGGGGCAAGGGAAACGTTATCAATTGCCAAGGGTGCCGGCTTGTGACTTCATCCTGCTATGCCTCCCTGCCTACCCACTGCCTACCAGGTCTTCCCTGCTGAGCCCAGTCCACAGCCCAACCCTTTCCAAACCCTGTGTCTGGAGCCTGGGGTGCTAAGGGCCTGTGCCTTGCACTCTCCCCAAATTTAAGCACCCTCTATGTTCTGAAGGTGTCCTGTGACAGGGCTTCTGCTCTGAGGTCAGGCAGCTTCCAAACATCACAGCATTAGTGTCCTATGGCTGCTGTAGCAAATTATCACCAACATGGTGGCTTAAATAACACAAATTTATTACTTACAGTTGTGAGGGCCAGAGCTTGAAATAGATGTCCCTGGCTAAAATCCAGGTGTCCTAGAGGATCTAGGGGAGAACCTGTCCTTGCCTTTTCCAGCTTCCAGAAGCCCTTTCCTCCAGCTCCAAAGCCAACACAGGTGGTCAAGTCCTCACCTTGTAGCCTTGTGACCTTGACTCTGCCGACACATCCTCTGACTCTCTTCCCTGCCTCTTCTTTGTTTAGGGACCCTTCTGATCACTTTGGGCCCATGTGGGTAATACAGAATATCCTCCCTGTCTTAAAGGGAGACTAACAAACTCAATTCCCATTTGCTGTGTGACCTAACGTACCACAGGTTTCAGGGAATGGACATGGACCTCTGCGGAGGCCATTATTCTGCCTCGCACATTATGCCACAGGCCTCAGAAGCCAGAGAAGCAGCGTAGGAAATATGAAAGAATGTGAACTGGGGGTAAGAAGGCCTGAGTTCATAGCTTGTTCTGTCACTTAATGCTGGAGTGACCTGAGGCAAGTGACTTAATCTCTCTGTTCTCAGTTATTTTATTCATTCCAAAACTAGGCCTAGAAAACCTACTATATGCTAAGTGCAGGGATAAGGCATCCTAGTGGGAGGGAGATGGGAAAAAAACCAATCAACACATAGTGTCAGGGAGTAGGGATAATCGTCATGGAGGAAACTAAGCAGAGAACCGAGGTGAAGACCGAAGGGCAAGTTGCCATTTCAGGAAAAATGATCAAGAAAGGCCTCTCTGAAGAGGTGACAAGTGAGCGAATGGAAACAAGTGGCTCAGAGCCTGTGTTTATTCAGGGGAAGGGTGTTTCAGGCGGGGGTGACCAGTTAGTGCAAAGGCCCCGGAGCAGGAGTGTGCCTGGAGGGTTTGAGAATCAGAAGGGAGATGGGGTGGTGGGAGGAAGCAAATTGTAGGCAAAGACTTCGAAGGCACTGGGGCGGCCTTAAGTAGGGCCCTGTGAGCAGTGGGGAGGACTTTGGGTTTTACACTGACTGAGATGGCCAAGTTGAGAATGAAAACATTTTGGGAGTTAATATTGTGTAAAAACACCTAACACAAGACCTAACATTTAACGATGGCTTAATACACTCCCATCCTAATCCTCCAGGGAGGAGGCCTGGTCTCCTCAGCCGGTCCAGAGCTCCTTGGGTTGGGCTGTGTCTGCCCCGACAGACTAGAGGATCCCCCTTTCATGCTGGCGGCTCCTGCCCTGCAGGGCCGTCCTCCTCCCGCTCAGACGCTGCAGCCCAGAGCCCACCCCTCTCCCAGTAGCCTCCAGCACCCTGTCCCTCTCTGTGTTTGCCTATCATTTCCTCACAGCCCCCGCAGTTCTGTTAGTTTTCATTGCTCCTTTATTAATTGGCTTTTCTGTCCTTGGGATTATTTGATTTCCACTTAATTGCTTGATGACAGCGAGGTTTATTTTTGTTCTTTTCTTTCCCAGAAAAAAGAGGTGGGTGTGGAGAGTGGGCCAGGCTGGCTGCTTGATGCTGTCTGGTCTGGTCTCCCAGCTGTGCCCTCAGGTCCCCTTCCTACCTGTCACCCTACAGGGGATAAAGTTTGGAGCCCAGAGGCCATCCCAGCTCCAAGACGCTGGCCAGGGATTTGGGGGCCTGAGAAGCAGAGACACCTGTGATATTTATAGCCAGGGTCTGGCTGCTGCAGGCCCAGACACCTCATCTGTGGCACTGGTGCCCTGAGCTGGCTGGGCAGGGGCCTGAACACACACCATCATTCATCCTCAACAGCCATACATGGGAGCCATTAATATCCCAGTCAAGGCAACAGAAGGTCCCGTGGAACTTGCTTGCAGCAATCTAGAGCCAGCATGTGGCACAGGAAGTCAAATCTGTCAGGTGCAAAACACAGACCCTTCCCTTTTCCATGCCCAAGCCTTGCCCTCAAGGAAATCTCAGAAAGCAGTAACAGACAGGTAAGCCAACATGGGCAGTGAAGAAACCACACCACCCTACAGTCTGACCCCATTTGGGGTAAATGAATACTATCTATATACATTGATGAAAAGATTCCTTTTTTCAAAAATATTTACTGAGAACTATGTCTGTTTCTCATCTAGTTACTAGGAGATAACAGTGGTGGAAAAGGAAAGGACCTGCTTTCCTGCACTCCACAGAATGTGGATCACAAATGAATAAATCAGCAAGTGACAATCCAAGTCGTGCCGTGGAAAATACAGGGGCAGCATTAAATGGCACGGCCAGGGAAGGGCGCTCCAAGAAGTGGCACATGGTTGGAACCTAAGTGATGAGAAGCCACGTGACAATCAGGGCAAAACTGCAACAGGCAAAGAGAATGGCCTGTGCAAAGGCCCTGAGGTAGGAATGAGTTTGCTATGTTTGAAGACCAAAGAGAAGCCTGAGATAGGAGTGGGGAGGGAACGATCAGAGAGGAAAACAGGCACCAGATCAGAAAAGGCTCCAACAGCAGTGGACTGTAATTTGGATTTTATAAGTATAATGGGATGTTATGGAAGGATTTTAAGCTGTGTGTAGAAAAGGGTCTGGAAGGACACCTGTTATATTCAGAGCAGTGGTTATCCCTGGAGAGGGAGTATTGAGGGGTGAAAGAGCAAAGGATAGGGAATTGGGGTCAGCAAGTTGAATATTAAGACAGAGGGGTGAAAGGGAAACCTAGGGCCATTCATGGGCTCAAAGGGACCCAGCACTAGGGAGGCTGACGGCTTTAGCCAGAGGTCTGGGATGGGGACAGGGGAAGGGATCCCCAGGTGTTAATGAAAGAGGCCACAGGGTAGGGAAATGAGGAGTTAATGGAAACTGTGCCTGCCCCAGGAGCCCAGAAAAGCCTGAGGTCAGCGTGCTGGGTCTGAAAACCTTCATAGGGAACTGGGCTCCCAGGACAGAAGTGGAAGGGCAGGCTCCACAGACCAGACATTCACAGTGGAGAGCAGCCAGGGGAAGTTAGCTAAGAGGCAGCAGCTTCTAGAGTCCCGGAAGCAAGTCACTCGGAATCACTTATGTATTCACTCACTCATTCGTTCATTCATTCAGTGAGCATGTATTAAACACATGCAAAGTACCAGACATGACCCTCATCTGGAAATAGAAGAATAGCATACAAGCCTGGACCCTGCTCTCTTGGCCCCTAGAGCAGTGTAGACTTGACCTGACCTACCCATGCAAACTTTCTGAGTGTGCACAGTGCGCTAGGCATGCGCTAGGTCTCTTGTTTGCATGACACCATTTAATCCTCAGGCAACTCCAGGAGGAACCATCATTGTACATGGTTTATAGATGAGGACCCCCCAGGGCTTAGAGAGGTTGAAGGATTTGCTCAAAGCCATGAAGCTGTAAATGGGAGTTGGAATGTGAACCCAGATTTGTCAGAAGCTGAGTCTTGGGCCCTTTTGGTGCTACGTGGCTGGGAGCTGGAGAAGGGTCTTGTCTTTTTTCATAGACTGTGTAAGGATGGTGATTACTAGGTATGTGGTAGGGACACAGGGTTGTGAGCAGGTTACTCAAAGTGACAATAACGGAGGGAGGGGGTGTCACAGAAAATGTGACAGAGGTGACTCCTCTGTCTGTGAGGATCTAGGCTCGCACCTGGCATGGAGCTCTCTGAAGCTTTTCTGAGCTGTCCCCCAGCTCTTGGGGCTCTCTAGCTGGGGACATTTGGGGCCTAAAATTCAGGGTTAGACTCCTTTCCTTCCACTGAATTGGAGCTTCCAGATCTGCTCAAAAATGTCAATGACCACTGTGTATCCCCATCCCCCAGCTACCTACAAATTCACATGTGATCTTGAAACCTGGCATTCAAAGCCTGGCCCAATCTGGCCCCAAACTCCTCAGGCTCATTTCCAAACACCTGACACCTTTCTAGCACACACACTCCATCCTGTAGCAAACCAGAGGTCTTAGCCTGGGGGTCTTAGGTGCCAGGAATACAAACCCACTCACTCTAACATGAGGACCCAACCAGAAAACTTGTGTGGGGTCCCCAGGGCTTTGTCCGGCCCCACTTCCTTCTTTCACTCCTTGCTGCACACCCCCTTTCCCTGCTTACCGTCCTTCACGGCCACGGCAGGTGGCTTTGCCTTGTCTGGCTGCCCTTCTGCTCCCACGCTCTGCTTCCTATCGGCTCACCTGTGCACTGCCATCCCCCTGACTGGTGCCCAGGGTTCCCAGACACAGGGCTCTGATTGGCCTGGCATAGGTCAGGGGTTCACCCCTTGGTCAACTGGCTATGCCTTCAAGGATGGAATTTTTGAGCAGATCTGGAAGCTCCAATTCAGTGTCCAAGGAGGACACAGGGTCTCTGGACCTGGAAGCAATGGCTGGCACTGAGCCACTTGCTGTTCTTCAGGCAAACCGCTACCAGCCTCTGGGCTTTTGCTTGTGCTGTCCCCTCCATCTGGAACACTTGCCCGCAAATCTCTGTTACTTGTGGTCCAGACCAAGTTATATGATGTCTCCAGTCCTCCAACTAAATGACAACCATTGTTCCCGACACCTTTGGGTGGTCCCCTCCCCACCTCTTGGACTATGGCCTTTCGTGATGTTGCACTGTGGCCTGCCCAGGTCCCTTACCACCCGATGTGGTCCTGCACAGCTCCAGTTTTCACCAGCACAACGTGTGCCACCCCAGCCTGCCACACACACACCACACCCAGAGCCCAGCCTTGAAGGCAAATTAAGGAGGGGAGGAGCAAATGCAAATTCTGAAGGCCCAATCAGGCCTGTCTCATTGAAGAAACCACCTGCCAGGCTTTTCAGCTGAAAAGCTGACTACCTCTCCTCTCCATCCAGAAAATTTCTCCTACCCCTCTGGCTCCTTCCCAGCCCAGTCATCAAGACAACCCCTAACCTCAGTCTGTGCCCCCACCCCCAGATTCTCACCCTGGGGTCCACCTACTCCACTTCCCACCACATAATCTGCACTGCAGGTGGGGGAGGGGAGTTACTCCACCACCTTCTCCCCACACCTGCAAAACCTTTCAAATCAGAGATTACAAAGTCAAAATGCTTAGATGCTGAAGTTGATAATCACGCTCTCCCTCACCCCCTGTCACTAAAGAGCAGAGTCTCACTTGGACTTTCCATTCTAAGCCCCATTAATTTGTCCTCCAGGTCAAGCTCGAAATGATTGCTCAGACTCAGGAAGGAGAAGTGACGGGGCCAAGGTCACACGGCATAAGCAGAGCGAGAGCCCCAATTTCCTGGCTCCCCTTGTGGCACCCTGTGCTGCCCGTGGCCATTTTTTATAATCTGCTGAAACTATGGACTTAAAGAGAAAAACAGGAAGTGACTGGACCTACAGATGGCACCTTAGAGAAGACTGAAGCCAAACCGGTTCCAACACAGGCTGGCGTGATTAAGAGGACAGTCTCCCTGTGACCTCAGAGCTGTGGGCTGGGCTTGAAGAGCAGCACTGGAACCATAGCTGTCTCTGGAGCCCCCAGGGCCTTGAGCAGGATCTCGGGCATGGAGAAATAGTTGTAGGGGCTTCTGCCTCCCTGACTCTGTAGATGAGGCAGGGATTAGCTGGCTGCTGCTGCTAATAGAAGCCTGTGTTCACTGAGTGCTTGCTACATGCCAGGCCCCTCGCATGCATGGTCACACCCAGCCTTCCCAACAGCCTCCATAGCTAGGCACCATTACCACTAGGCTCAGAGGAACCCAGCAACTTGTCCAGATCACACAACAGGTATGCGGTAGGTCTAGGGTAAGAAGCTGTCTGGCCTCAGAGTCCAACCTCCCCCAGTGCTGCCCTCAGATTAGATTGCTTTTAATTCTACACATAGGGAAGAAGCCAGTTGGGGAGGTGAGTGGGACTGAGGGACTCAGGGAAAATGCAATCTGTCATGAGCACCAGGTCAGACAGCCGACCTCATTGCCACCCAGGGTGGACTGTAGTCGGCAGCACCTTAGATCAGACACTAAGGTGGGATCAGGCCTGTCCTCACTTGCCCCTGAGGCTGGCTCCAAGGCCAAGACAGCTGTAAGCTCCCAGAGCGGGGTTGTGGCCCTGGTCCCTGCGTGGCATCAAAGTAGCACTAGATGGAAGCGGACTGTACCAGGGCACTTCCCCCGTGCCACAGCACTGGTTCACTTTCTTCCAGTCTCTTTTCAAATATCATCTACCTGGAGACCAGAGAGACCAACCCAGCAACATAATTGAGAGTTGCCGATCAGCCCCACCAATGCCTAACCCCCGCTGCCTTGCTTTTATGTCCTTCCTACCTCCGGCCAGCTCATCTCCTTTGTCCTCCACATAAGCTCCATGAAGGCAAAGATCCTGTCCATTTTGTGAGCTGCTCTGTCCCCAGACTTTCCAGCAGTGCCTGACCCAGGCACAGAAGTGCATGGTCACGGGATGAGGTAAGTTTTTAGCTCTCCACAGGCAGGAGCCAGCATCCCCTGGGCCACAGTCAGGGTAGGTGTTTGAAAGTGGCAAGAAGGTGTCACATCCAGGCACCTGTAAAACTCCCCCAGCTCCCCCCAGAGAGAACCAGGATGCCAGGCCAGGCCAGGCCAGGCCAGGGAGGAAATTTCTACTGAGTAGCCCTAATTACTACAGCAATTATAGCCACACATTTCTCTCCACTACAACATATGCTTCTATTCAATCAAGAGGGTGCAGGCCCATACGTGTGTGTGTGTGTATGTGTGTGTGTGTGTCATGAAAGAAAAAATTAGAAAAAGATATTCAGAGCCAACAGCTACAGACAGACAGAAAATGGGAAGGGGGTGGGAGGAAGAGCTGGAGCTGCCTAGAATATCACGCAGAGTTGCCTGAGTACAGCATCGTACACACGCTATTGGAATTCTCCTTGCACTGTCTCACTGTGCGTAGTCAGGGTGTGCTTGTCTCTTTCCTGCTGCCGCTCCTGAGAGCAGGGATGATGCCATATGCACTTTCACTTTCTGTGCCTAATCGGTGCCTGGTGTGCAGGAGGTGCCCACTATGTCTCTGATAAATGGACTTGATCTTGACTTGGCCTGGAGAGGGGAGGCTGTGCATGGAGGCTCCCACGGGGGCCAACGGTGGGACCCGACAGGCTCTGCCCCTTCGCAGGCAAGGTGTCCATGGCGACACTCCTTGCCCTTTTCAGACCTTGCTTTGGCATCCATGAAATAAACAGTCACACCAGGTGATCTCTCAGAGTGGTTCTGACTCTAATAGTCTACGATTTTATGAGAGTTTTGTTCCCAGTTCTGTGAGGCGCTTCCTGAATGGAGGCAGCTACTCTCCTTACCTAGAAGGAAACTGAGGTGCCGCCAAAAAAGCTACAGTGTGTCCAGCCTCATTGCCTTGACCCAGAGGTCACCCCCTTCTTTTTCCTGGTAGTGCTTTCTGGGATCAACCTTTGGCCTTCTGTGGGGTCATTGTCCATTACTATAGGTTCACTCAGACTCGAGGGGTGGCCAAGACTTCCCTGCTTATCTCACCCCTCCTCAATCCCATTGTCAGGTCACTGCCAGAGAGACGACTCTGAAGCCCTGCTTTGATTACAGTGCCTCTTCTGCAGGTCCCTTAGTGCCTTAGGTACAGTCTCTCACCTGGCATTCAAGGCACTCCGCGATATGACACCAGCCTCCTCTCTCCCTTTCCCTTCATCCTCTTCTGCAGACCCAGCTCTCCCATCTCAGTGACTTTGCACAGCTGTGCCCCTCTCAGAAAGCCCTCCCAGCCTCAGAATGAACTCTGTTCATCTTCCAGCGACCCAAGGAAAGGCACCATCCTCTCTCCCTCTCTCCATCAAACCTTCCAGAACTCTCCAAACAATTGGAACATTTGACCCAGGTGTGCCCACTGCCCTTGACTGCTTTTGTATGGACATCATGGAGGGGTGGGCCCAGGATTATCTCTGACTGGTCCTTGTGCCCTTCACACACCAGCCAGTGACCTGCACTCACTAGGTACTCTATATCTTTGGTGAAATGGGACATCAAGGACTCCAGTCCAGGATAGAAATCACCAGCACCAAAATACATCGCTCTTCCAGGCCCTGTTCCAGCTTTGTGGTACAATTACAAACACAATAAGATGTCCCTGTATACAGTGGCCTTAGCAGACATAACCCCATCTTGAGTTGAGGAGGGTATGAAATGTGTATCAATTTTACATCATTGTAAAGTCGAAAATAATGAGTCTACCATCATAAATCAAGACTGTCTATGTGTTTGATATATTTGATCTTTGTCCTTGATTCCTGAGATGGAGATCCTGAAACCCTTGGGATTTCCTGAGTGATAGGAGTATCTTTCAATCACATCTGAGTTTATAGCAATGAGGTGACTATTGGGCCCTGCTAGATAGCTGTGGGATAGTTTGGTAACCAGAGGAACCAACCATGTGATCATAGAAATTAGGAACTTTCTGCTCCATCCCCAACCTCCTGAGGGGCTGATAGCTGAGTTAATCACCAAAGGTCACAATCATTCCTATATAATGAAACCTCTGTACATAAAAGCCTCTAAGCCAGCGGTTCTCAACCTTCCTAATGCCATGATGTATTTTCATTGTTACAAAGGGGTCATGACCCACAGTTTGAGAACTGCTGCTCTAAGCCATGATGTTCAGAGAGCGGCCAAATTGGTGAATGCGTGCACGTGGCAGGAGGATGGTGCACCCCATCTCCGTGAGGACAGAGACCCCTGTGCTCAGGACCCTTCAGAGTCTCACCCTGTGTATCTCTTCATGCCTATATAATTGTTGATTGTTGGAGAATCAGGGAATCAGTTGGATGAAGGGGAAAAACCCCACAATCTCTTATATGCATTGACCTATATCATCCCACAATAATCTTTTGAAGTAGATACTATTGTACAGACAGGGACACTCATTTCATGACACTGTCCAAAGCCACAGACCACCCAGAAGCAAAGCCTACATCCTCAATAGCTGTGTCCCCTGCCTGCCCTCCCAAGCCTGTCCCCGCCTAACCCTGCCTCTCCTCGTCAGGAGGCATAGGGAGACTGACCTCAGTCTAGGTTCTTTGGACGCACTCTTGCAGAAGAGAATAGTTGGGATTGTTGATCCTGGACCTCACATGGAAAAAATGCCTAGAAGAGCACCAGGTGGAGAGGGCTTTCAGGAGGCGACGGTTCAGAAAGTATTTGCTAGGAAAATGAGAGGATGATAAGAGGATGATGAGTGAGTAAGTGAGAGAAGGGAGAGGAGAGTTGGGAGTTGAATACAGGTGAGGGGGAACTAAGGAGGTGAAATGGGGTGGAGTGAGGGGAAGCCCCTTCTATCTCCCTTCTTAAATAAAACCCTACTTGCTCCAGCCACACTGAAGGCCATAATGTAAGATGAAACCTCCCCCAAAACACCCACAGAGAAGATGACAGCAAGAACCACTGCCTTTTCCCTTCTGTCAGGGGCTGGTGGGACTCCCCGAGTCAGTAAGAGAGAGTTCTAAGAAAGAGCAAATAAACATCCCCCAAGACTGACATCCAACATCTGGATAAAAGTGGAAAACGCTTATTGTCAGGATGTTTTATTCTTTTCTCGGTACAAGGCTCTAGGTATTTAGAAGCAACTGGGTGATGGACTGGCTGATTCCGCTTTTCATCCAGATCTTCTGCATTATCTTGTTCAGGCTAAGTGTGGCTGCTGGAGAGACAGCTGAAGGCTGGGTGATTGGAGGGTGGGCTTGGGGCTGAGGACACCAGAGGATGGTAAGGAAGAAGTGGCAACAGTCCTGCCCTCTGGAACCTTCTGTCCCTTGGCTGGTCCTCACCATTGTTCAGAGACCTAGGCCCCTGGCTGGGGGACTCTCACAATAGCCCCCAAATTGCAGGAGCCGCTATACAGCATCTTCCGCTGGGAATTAGCAGGCCTGGTACAGAATTAGCCAACATCTTCCCGCTCCTGGATTATGCAGGCAGTGACTTTCATCAAATCTGGCAACCAGATTTATGAATCAGTCGATATTTATTGCAGAGAACAATCTATCTTCATGGCTGGTCTGTGCACACAGAACCCTGCTCTGGGCACACCCAGGGGCCTGGATGCCGAGTGTTGGAGAGGTCTCGTGAGCACATCTGAAAGAGAGGGCAATGAGAGGGGTCTGACCCCAATCAAAAAGGACACAGGATATGGCCTGGGGAAGTGTCAATTTCAAGGTAGAGTAACTACCTTATCTGTCCTACATCTGTCCTGGTCTTTACAACCTCTCCCACCCCCCACATGATCTGACTCAGCGAAAGTCCACTACTTGTTACATTATTTGAAATCAAATGTAATGTAAAAGTTTGATATAATGCATTCCCAAGTGAACTAAAAGTATGTTGTTGTTTTCCTCTAATTATCTACTCTTTTGTTCTTTCCCCTGTCCACTGGCCCATTAAAGAAGATAATTGAGCTTGAACTCCCAAGCTGTCTTCTGACAGACCAATCAGAGCACCAGGATATAACTCTGCTGATGAATAGCCAGGGAAAAGCCTACTCAGGAGTCTCTCATTTGCATCCCTGCACCGATTGGCTGAATCTCTGCCACCTCCCCATCGCCCCCTAATGCCCAGGTAGAAAGCAGGTTCCCAGTTAAGGCAGAGGAAAGCCAGGTGTCCATCCACTCAATGGCAGTCAACTTATTAAGAGGACTAGGTAGATTAATCAGTTGAGTACCCAAACCATCCTGGATTTCTCAGTCTAATGGAAAAAAATGAGTGAGGGGCAAAGTTTAAGATGACTAGAAAGGAAGAAGGTAGAACAGTCTCCCACCTGCCATCCTCTACTGCTCCCTCTCAGCCCTAATTCTGCCTCCTGCCCTGACCACTCCTATTCCTCTGCCACTGTACCCCAAGATGCCCGCAGTTTAGGTACTGTGCTCACAGCCCACCCCTGCAAACCTTCCCCTCCTTGGGGCTTCTTGCAGGGAAATATAAGACACCCTACTGGATATTGAGGAAGGAAAAGGTAAGTGTTAGGAAGAAGCTTAGTAGCCTTCTCCAAATTGTATGACAGAATTTCTCCCAGTGGGGACATCAGAGAGACCCTGACCCTTCTTCATTTCTCCAGCTGTCACACCATCCAGCCACGTGCAGGCTGTTCTAGCAGTAGAGGAGGAGCTGAGAGGCAATGGCTGGCTGGAGAGACATGACCCAGGGACTATCTCCACCCACCCACAAAGCCTGAACCTGAAGTTGGGCAGGGGAACTGCTTTTTTGCTTTATGGCGACATAGATGCATGGTCTGTGGGGAAGAGGCGAAGGGGAATGGTTAGAGAAAGGGGCAGCTCAGGAATTAAATCCACGGATGGCCCAGAGCAAGAAGAGGCTGGTCCATGACTGATGGAGAGAGATAGTAAGCACCTAGGAGCCATAAGATAGCACCTTCCCCCCACCTCACCCAGCCAAGGGTCAGGACACCTGGCACCGGGGCTCCTAACCTAGCTCTGAACCTTGGCCAACTACTTCACCTCTCTGGACCCCTGTAAGATGGAGTACCATCTTGTCTCAGATTTTCTCCAAGACAATAAATGTGAAGGGCTTGCATCTCTGTGGCTCCACAGGGCAGAAGCAGGACAGATGGGTAAAGTTACAGGGAGGCAGGCTGTGAAAGACACACAGTCATGAGACACATCAATGCACATTGGAGGGCATATGTGACGTGGCCCAATAAGATTATAACACTGTATTTTTACTGTACCTTTTCTAGGTATAGATATATTTAGACAACCAAATACTTAGCACTGTGTTCCAGTTGCCTGCAGTATCTGGCACAGTAACATGCCGTCCAGGCATACCTAGGAGCAATAGGCTGCTCCACACAGCCTAGGTGTGCAGTAGGCCACACCATCTAGGTCTGGGTAAGTACATTCCAAGATGTTCACCCAACGATGAAATCGCCTAACAATGCGTTTCACAGAACATGTCCCAGTCCTCACATGATGCATGATTGTGGAAGTATGTAGCGGAGCTTTCTGTATTCAAAGTGTCCAGCAATGGAAGTAATTAAGATAATGATCTCGCTGTCACCAGAAGCATCCAAGCGTACTTTGGACGACCATCTGTTGTAGAGTATAAGTTCTGGACACTTTCCCACACTAGATGGGATTTTTGGCATAATGTGTTGACTGCCTCCAACACTTTATGATTCTGTGATTCATTCGACAAATGCTTTTTAGTTGTGCCCTAAATCTAGCTCTGAGGCTAAGGTGCTGTGGGACTATCATTTTTCCTTTGGAACCTGGTCTCTCAGATATACAATGAGGGTGTTTGGTCAGTAGACCTCTGAGACCTCTTCCTGCACAGACCAGCTGCCCTATTCAAAATGGCAGTGGGATCGGAAGGAACGGCAAAGGCACCCCCTCCTCTTTCTTATCCTCCCCCTTTGCAGGCTTCTTCCTGCACTACCCATTACTTAGCAGAGTTGGGACAGAATGAACATCCCCTGGCCTGGGAGGCCATGTGAAACAGATGGCTCTGTTGCCATGGAGACCAGGGAGCCAGTTGTCCTAGGGGACTGGGGACTGGGTGGGGGGCCAGGGTAAGCAGGGTGATTTACTCCTGCAATAGCCCAGCCTGAAATCTACATGAATGTTAAACAGGGGTGGCTCTAGGCAATCACTCAGCCAGACAGATCAGAAACCACTTAGGATGAAAGACCCAGAGCATCTGTGCATCACTTCCCTGGGATGCCCGCAGCCTCCTCCCTTCCCCTAACCCCCCAATGCACTGCCTTGGGCAGTTCAGCCCCTTCTCTGGCCCAGGGGACTTGACTCAATCTTCCCACAGATAAAGCTGCAGTTCCTCAAGAGGGGAGAATAGGCAGCTCTAGAGCAGACCCAGTGCAGACTGGGGGAGGCTGGCTTCTTGGGCTCCTTAGAAAAAAATAATTTTCTAGCTGTCAATGCTGTCCAGCCACAGATGTGGTACCTCAGGAGGGAATGAGCTCCTTGCTCTCCAGAAGCATTCAAGCTGGGCTGGGTGAATCCTCTGTCAGAGAGTCTCAGGATGGCTTTTCCCATCAAGTAGGAGATGGAACCTGGTGACTTCTAAACATGGTTCTTCCAAATCCGAGACCTTACAGATGGCAGACGTTGCAGAACACCACGGGTATGATATGCACATTGGAGGCAGGCAGACCTGGGCTTAGCATCTTACTTGCTGCATGATCTTGAGCAAGTTAACTTTCTCTGAGTCTCTACTTCCACACCTGTTAAGTGTAAATCACAATATAGGCTTTGTAACGATTTTTTGGAAAGAATTATAATGAAACACATTATTGACCATGTGCAAGTACAGAAACTTGCACATGTTAAATACTCAGCAAGTGGTAATTATTATTATTCTGTAATGAATTAAGCCTATACAAGTATGAGAACTTCCTAAGCTGAATTGGGACTGGACTCAGCCAAGATGCCTGGCTTCTACTCTGCCACGACCTTGGCAAATGTCCTTATCCTCTTGTGCCTCAGTTTCCTCTAGAAAGTGAGGCAAATGATAGTGTTTCCTTCATAGGATTATTGTGAGGATTTAATTCTATAATCATATGTTTAAAATAGAACCTAATACCCAATCATGGTGTATTATTGCAATGAATTAAATGTTTGTGTTCCCCTACAATTTATATCTTGAAATCTTAACCCCCCCCAAATGTGGTAGTATTGGAGGTGAGGTATTTTGGAGGTAATTGGGGTGGAGCCCTAATTAATGGGATTAGTGCCCTGGTAAAAAGGACCCCAGAGCGCTCTCTCACTTGCTTTCTGTCATGTGATGATACAACAAAAAGTCGGCAGTCTGCTACCCAGAAGAGGGCCCTCACCAGAGCCCAACCATGCTGGTACCCTGATTTCTGACTTCCAGCTTCCAGAACTATGAGATAAGTCTCTGTTCTTTGTAAGCCATCCAGTCTGTAGTACTCTGTTACAGCTTCTGTTGGAGGACATAAAGCAGCCCTACACGAACTCTCCTCCCACCCAGAACGAAGTCCACAAAGGGCTTCCCTGTCCCAGAAATTCATGCAAAAGGACCCTAGCCCACCAGAATTCCCCAGCAAAGTGTGGAATTTTTCCACCCCCTATTACCACACATAAAAGGGGTCTCCAACTACCCCCAATGCCGATGCCCAGGCAGGTCTTTATTCCTTTCAATAAACCTAGCCTGGGCTCAGCGCCCATAGCTCAGTGAGTAGGCACCAACCACATACACCAAGGCTGGTGAGTTTGAGCCCTGCCCGGGCCTGCTAAACAGCAATGACAACTGCAACCAAAAAATAGCTGGGCATTGTGGCAGGTGCCTGTAGTCCCAGCTACCTGGGAGGCTAAGACAAGAGAATCACTTAAGCCCAAGAGTTTGAAGTTGCTGTGAGCTGTGACACCATGTCTACCCAGGGTGACATAGTGAGACTCTGTCTCAAAAATTAAAAAAATAAAATAAAATAAACCTGGTCTGAACGGTTCCACTCTCGGTCTCATCTCTGGGTGCCACCGAATGATCTTTCACTTCCCAGAATTAAGACAGCTGTCACCATCATCATCACCATCATTGCCTTTATCCTCATCCTCATCTCTGGGTCACCTTCCGAATGCTTGGTACTTCTTGGGACTTCTCAAAGACCAAGTGAGTGGATGAGATGAGTACAAGGTGACTGTGAAGCCCTCAGCAACAATAAGTATTTTTAAGGATCTACTGTGTTTGGGGCCCTGCACTGGCCAAGAGAATGCTAAGGAGCTGTCTTTGAGGGCTTACACTGAGTTTAAGCTAGGGACAACTTTAGGGAGAAATGCAAACAGCAGTTTTAAATTCTATAAGGCATCAGAGAAGAGCCTTTGTATCCCTGTTGGTATAACCAGACAGGCTTTCTGGAAGGAGTGACAGTTGCATAAGGCTTGAATAAGGGACAGAAATTTGGCAAGTGGCCAGATATGGGAGGCTAGGTGGGTAGTATACCAGGTTGGGGGACAGTAAGATAAAAGAAGGGAAGTAGTGCTCATGGCCTTTCTGGAAGACAGTGACAGGCGCATGAGGATGTGGCCCAGGGTTTCTATCCATGCCTGAGGAGTGACAAGAGAGTTGGGAACAAGATAGAACACTTCTCATGGAACACAGAGACCTAGATTCCCAGATCTACTTGATAGCTGAGTGACCTTGAACAAACTACTTAATATTTCTAAGCCTTATTTTCCTTATCCTTACAAAGAGTCTAATATACACTCCCTTAAAAAAATTATAAGCTAATATTTATGCAGAACCTGGCGGGTAGGAGCTATTGTTTGTCCTGTTAGCAATGAAGGACCAAGGAAAGACTTTTCCTGATAGATTAGAGTGGAATTATCATTGAATGGTAGGAAGGAGGGACTGCAGGAGGACAAAAGGAAAGGCCACCATTTAGAGATAGTGATTCATGAGTGAGGAAGTGCTGCTTCCAAATTTAGTGGGACCCAAGGGGGAAAAAGGAAGGGTAAGTGGGCAGCCTGAAGGAAGACCCAGCAGGGCAGAAGTTGGCAACTAATGCAGAAAAGTCAGGAATCACCAGCAGCTCCACATTCTTAGGGAAGAGAGCAGGTCTCAGAGAACAGAAGGGGAACTGATGGGGAAAATGAAACTCTGATCTTCATAAAATGCAAATTCAGTCAACAAACATATGCTGAGCACCTATAGTAAGTACATCAGGTAGTAAGAATATAAATTTGAGCAGACATAGTCCCTGCCCTCAGGGACTTTGTGGAAGCACAGACGTCAACAAATGCATGGGATGAAATATAACAGATCCTTCTACCCACAGTGCCTTGCCCAATTAGACAGCAGAACAAGGATGAGATTGATTTTACTGGGCTTCGTGGAGGAAGTTACACATGAACTGAGCAGATGTTCTCCAGGGAGACTGCAAGGCAAACATACTCCATACGGAGGGGAAAGCATGAGCAAAATACCAATAAGAGAAGAAGTATCGCACTGATACTCAGGGCTGTCAGAGCCAGAGCTGAGGCTGGAGATGCCCAAAGTGGCCCCAGCATGGACAGCAGGAAGCTAGAATATAATCGAGAGTGTTGTTCTGCAGGTGTGGAACCCTAAAGGGAAAGGAGATAGGAGTTCAGGACATGGATTTGGAGTCAGACATATATGGAGAGAGTTCAGCGGGGAAGAACCAAGCACAGTACTTTTCCTTTTTAAGGTAGGAGAGAAGAAAGAAAGAGAAGGTAAAGACATTTCAAAGGACAGAGTGAGAAGCCGATGGGCCTGGGAGATCCACCTTGACTTTTGCAGAAAAGCAAGAGTATTAGGTTACACACAAAAAATTGAGGAGCGTGAGCCAGCCAGCTAGATAGATGATGGCAAAAAAAGACAGCACAATTTACTCATATCAGGAATGAAAGAGGAGCTATTACTGTAATCCCTACAGATGCTATAAGGATAATAAGAGACCACTATGAATGATTTAGAAGAACTGGACATAGTCCTTGAAAAACACAAATAACTAAAACTGACACAAAATAAAACAGAAAATCCAGATAGCCCTGTATCTATGAATTAAAGTGAATTTGTTATCAAGAACCTTTCCACAAGACAAAATTCCAGAAGTAGATGATTTTGCTGTGAATTTCAACCAACATTTAAGTAAGAAATAATGCCAACATAAACAAACTGAGGAAATAGAGGAGGAAAAATATTTCCAACTTGTTTTATGATGCTGTATTAACCCTGATACTAAACTTGACAAAGACATTACAAAAAAAGAAGAAAATGACAGACTAGTATCTTTCATTTATACAGATCAAAAACCCTTAGTGAATTATTAGGCAATCCAATCCAATTGATTGTGCTATCAGTCCATAGCACAGTGGTTCTCAACCTTCCTAATGCTGTAGCCCTTTAATACAGTTCCCGTGGGTTGCTACCCACAGGTTAAGAACCACTGCCATAGCCCATGAAAAGAATAATACATCACGACTACCTAGGTTTATCCCAATTATGCAAGATTGTTTTAACACTCAAAAACTAATTGACATAATTTATTATATTAAGCAGGTAACAAAGAAAACACACGCAATTGTTTTTATAAAACTTGACAGTATCTGTCCAGGTAGACTGTGACTACTAACTACTAACTACCTTTTTAAAAAGCATTGAGCAATTTAGGAAGAAAAAAAAACTTTAAGAAAAGTAGGAATTTTTTTCAACCTAATATGGAACATCTATAAAACACCTACAGCTAACATCAAATAGAATGATGAACTATTACACACATTACCCCTAAAGTCAGGAACAAATCAATGAGGTCTCCTGCCACTATGTCTATTTAACATTGTACTGGCTATTCTAGCCAGGGCAATAAGGCCAAAAAAGGAATAAAAGGCAAAAATGATTAGAAGGAAAGAAGTAAAATTGTCTCTATGCACAGATGAAATATTCATGTAGAAAATCCCAAGTCATCTATCAAATAGCAACTAGAATTAATAAATACATTTAGCAAAGTTCTAGGATAAATGGGGATTACAAATAAATCAACTATATTTCCATATACTAGCAGTAAGCCATTGGATAGCAAAATTTTTTAAATAAAGAGAAAAAAATTATACTTAGAAACAAATTTAGCGTAAGATGTACTAGACCTAAACATGAAAAATTATAAAAAAATTACTGAGATAAATTAAGGAAGGCTTAAATAAATACTCCTGCATTGAAATATTGTTAAAACGTCCATTCTTTCCAATCAATAACTTGTTAATTCTACAGATTCAATACAATCCCAATTTCCAGTAGGCTTTATTTGCTGAAATTGATAAGCTCCTTCTAAAATTCACATGGAAATGCAAAGAGCCTAACATATCCAAGGCAATCTTGACAAAGAAACATAAAGTTGAAAGACTTACACTACCTAACTTCAAGTCCTGCCACAAAGCTAGTATATTATTGCCATGACGGGATGATAGTATAAAGACAGACATATAATTCAGTGGAAACAAATAGAGAGCACAGAAATAAACTCACATTTATACGATCATTTGACTCTCAATAAGAAACTGAAGCAATCCCATGGGTAAAGTCAAGTCTTTTCAACAAGTGTGATCTATATGGAAAAACATGAAAACCTGTCCTGATTCACACAATGCCCAGAATTTAATTTGAGATGAATCATAGATCTAAACAGACACGCTCAAACCATAAAGCTTCTAGAATAAAACATAGAATATCCCCATGACCTGCAGATAGCTCTGCAAAGTTTTCGTTAAAAGGAGCTAAAATAATAATTATAGAAGAAAAAAATGATAACTTAGACTTGCAAAAATTTAAAAATCAAAAACCTAATTAAGAAACTGAGGGACTAGTCACAGACAAGGAGGAAATATTTGCCAAACATATGTTAAAGGACTTATATTGGGAATATCTGTAAAAGAACACATACAACATAAAAATCAAAACACAAACAAAGAAAAGGGCAGACTATGTGGGCAGACATTTCGCAATAAGGTATAAGATATGTGTACTAAATGTATACCTAGGGTATGACCCAGCAATCTCATCTCTAGGTATTTATCCCAAAGAGATGAAAACATATGCCCACGAAATGACTTGTACAAGAATATTCATGGCAGCTTTATTCACAGTAGTCCCTCCCTGGAAATGATCCAAAACAGACTGTGAACAGGAGAGTAGTAAGCAAAGTGTGACCACTTCTTAGTGGTACCAAAGGAACAAAGTACTGACATGTGCGACAATGTGAATGAATCTCCAAAACATGATGAGTGCATACCGTAAGGTGCAATTTTTGTGAAGTCTTAGAAAGGGTTTTCTTTTTAATGAGACCTACAATTGCCTCTGCAAGGTGAAAGCAGTGATTGACTGAAAGGGGGCATGAACAGACTTTCTGGGTGATAAAAATATCCCACATCTTGATAGGGATTTGGGTTACACATGTGTAAGCGTTCGTCAAGTCTCCTCGGAGGATGTCTCACGATTTGTGCATTTCACCATCTTGCTCACGTAAATTTAACTCCTCCTACACACACAGAGGACCACGAGCAAACACCAAGCTCTACTTAATGAGATGCATTCTGAAAAAGTGTTTGGAGAGAAATACGATCATGGTCTGCGTCTAACTTTACAATAGACCAGAAATAAGATTGAAGGGTGGATATTTGCATAGGCGTTTGATGAAAGAGGTAGCAATCTTGACAATTGTAGATATTGAGTATATGAGTTTTTAAATTTTTCCGATTGTTCTATATGTTAAAAAATTCATTAAAAAATGTTGAGGAGAGAGGAATCAGGAAAGGGGGCACAAGGCTGCTCAAGAATGGAAGAAACTCAGAATAGCCTTGATAAGATGTCAGGAGTAGTCAGGATTTCCCAGGGACAATCAGGGTCCAGCTAGGGCTCTATAGCCCTTGTGTGTAGGCAAGCCAGCTGCCTGGAGGTTCTGCCGCCAACAGTCAGGCCAGCCAGCCTGATCACCCCTATCCAATAGGACATCTGGGTACAGGATGGTTCTATCACATTCTGCATCTTAGTGGAAGGAGAGTGTCTCCTCCATCAGATCAGAGGTTCTTCCAAAGTATGGTCTAGGTCTCCCTCTTCAGACTGGGACCTTACTTGAAGCAGGACATAAGTCACCCTTATTACACTTAGATTTTCCTTAAGATAGAGGCTACATCTTTATCCATCAGCTTGAGTGAATCTTCAGGATAGGGACTAAATCCACCACTAGAAGGACCCTCTGGATGCACCTGCTATCTGATAGGGGCTTCTCAGAGGGCTGGCAATAGTTTCTCTGGTATTTCCCCACAACTCTCCCCCAAGCTGAGCCCACTCAGCAGAGAGCAACGGAGGAGTGATTGACAGTATCCAAATAGGAACATTCAAACTTCAATCATCCCAGGAGCCAACACTTACTTAGGTTTTACATTTAGCCATGGAAAAGCAGCATTAATTCACTGCGGTGACTGAGATTTTACATGCTCTAAAACAAAGAAATTCTAACTTGAGTTTCCCCCAGCAACTGTAGCTGGGCAACGTAACCCCCGGCGTTGGCAGGAGGTCACAGAGCTCAACAGCTCATTGGGCAGATGGGAGCACTGCCGCCTTCGCACACCTGGGTCCCACAGGGATTGAGAGCGGGGTGTACCCAGAGATCAAGGAATGAGAGACGGTGCTGAGGACCCAGGAAGAGAATGCCTGCCAGTCCAGATTTCCAGAAGGTCTTGGTGTGAGGGATGACCCAAGCAAAGTAAATTGTGTAGAGAAGTACAGGCAGGAGATGAGAAGACCCAAAAGCGTGATTCTGCTTCCTTTCTTTAGAGTGCCCCATAGGATAAGAGCACAAGTCTCTCCCATTTCTCTCTCTCTTTTGCTCTCTTTCTCTCAGCTTAAAGTATGACTCATGTTCACAAGAGTAAGTTCCTTAGCAACTGATGATACTTTTCCAAAGTCTTGGATGATTGGACACCTAGAGTTGACATGTGGTTGAGAAATGGAACAAATTCGGCTATTGTGTGGGATATGAGATATATTATATATTTATCCTCCCATCCTTAAAGCCAGTCTCCTAAGAGCACCACCCCCAGATCTCTATAAGTTTAACTAACATTGTGATTCTCTTTGAGATTTGGTTCCTATCATGATAACACCACTTGCTATTATTAGTATTATCCTGGGTAAGATGGAGAGGGGTGGTCAAGCTAGGCCATGAGAACTAACCTCTCATTTTCTATGTAGAGTTTTTCAAATTGTCATCTTGCATTGCTTCCAACAATAGCAGACTATATAACCTAAAGTTCCTTTTGACTTAAAAACATCTAGCTTCTTCTAAAAGAAAGGTAAGTACTTCTCTGGGATCAACATAAGTAAGAGAAATACTTAATAGTCTCACACATCTCCCAAAATTTACTGAAACTAGGGCAACTCAGAATACAGGTGTTGGAATAAGACAAGAATACCTACCTTCAACACTGCTGTTCAATATTCTATTACTAAAGGGGGACAAGAAAAATAAAAAGCCATCCATGTTGGAAAGCATGAAGTAAAGCTATCTCTATTTATAGAATACATGATTCCATAATTGTAAAGAATCCATAAGAAAGTTACTGGAGCTAATCAAAAAATTCTGCAAAGTTGCCAGGCATAAGATCAATAGGTAAAAATCAGTTGTACATACCTGCAATGAAGACAGGAAAATTGAGAAGGCATAAGATGCATTTATAATAACATCTCAAATAATAAAATATCTAGGAACAAATTTAACCAAGGAGGTGAAAGACCTCTATACATTGTTGAAAGCAATTAAATAAGACCTAAGTAAACGGAAAGACATCTCATGTTTACAGATAGGAAGACAATATTGTCGAGTTGCCCGGATTACCCAAAATCATCTATAGATCCAACACAATCCCTATCAAAATTCCAACTGCCTTTTTTTTGCAGAAATGGAAAGGCCAACCCTCAAACTAATGTGGAATTGCAGTGGACCTGGAATAGCTCAAAATAATCTTGCTAAAGAGGACAAAATAGGAAGGCTCATAGTTTCCATTTTCAGAACTTACTATAAAGCTGCAAAAATCAAAAGAGTATGGTACTGATATAAGCATTGCCATGTAGTCCCATGCAATAGAATTGAGAGTCCAGAGAAAAACTCAGTATCTCTGGGCATTTGATTTTTGACAAGGGTGCCAAGTCTTTTCAATAGGGAAAGAAGAGTCTCTTTAACAAACGGTGCTGAGACAACTGAATTTCCACATGCAAAAAAGGCATGAAGTTGGACCTCTATCTCATAGAAAATATATAAATTAACTCAATGGATCAAGGACCTAAATATAATAACTAAAAGCCTAAAATGCTTGAAAGAAAAAAATAGGAGAAAATAGTTATGACTTTAGACTTGATAATGGATTCATAGATATGACAGCAAAAGCATAAGCAACAAAAGGAAAACAAATACATTGAAGTTCATCAAAATTAAAAATGTTTGTGCATTAAAAGACATTATCAAGAAAGTAAAATGAGGGCATACAGAATGGGGGAAAATATTTGAGAACCACTTGATAAAGGCTTAATTTCCAGACTATAGGAATAGGAATTCCTATACTTAGCCAACAAAAAGATAAATGATTTAATTAGAAAATGGACAAAATATCTGAAGAGACATTTCACCAAAGAGCATATACAAATAGCCAATACAATAATGAAAATATATTCAGCATCAATGTGGTTAGGAAAACATAAGTCAAAATCACAATGAGATACTGCTCTATACCTACCAGGATGGCAATAATAATAATAATAATAATGACAATAATGGTAAATAACCAGTATTGAACATGTGGAGAAAGTAGAACCCTTCTACATTGCTGATGGGACTGTAAAATTATCATAGAGAGTCTGTAGAAAACACTATGCTGGTTCCTTACAAAGCTTAACACTTTATAACAAAGATGTTTGCACCAGATTGTTCATTGCAGCTCAATTCATAATAGCCAAGTCATGGAAGAAGCCCAAGTGCCCGTCAACCCATGAATGGATTAATAAATGGTGGTATATGTATACCATGGAATATTATGCAGCCTTAAAAACGATGGAGACTCTACCTTTTCTACGTTTACATGAATGGAGCTAGGACATATCCTACTTAGTAAAGTATCTCAAGAATGGAAGAAAAAATATCCCATGTGTGTTAGTACTCAGTACTATTATGAAACCAATTTACAATCACTCATACTTTCATATGAAGAATAGATCACAACGGGCAGTGCCTGTGGCTCATAGGGCACCGGCGCCATATACCGGTGGTGGGCTCAAACCCAGCCCCAACCCAAAAACTACAAAAAAAGAAAAATAGATCACAGCTATGGCCCAAGATGAAGGAGGGAGAAGGGGAGGTGGGGGGGAGGAGGTCAGATCGAGGGAAGGTGAATGGTGGGATCACACCTATGGTGCATAATGCAAGGGTACATGTCAGATCTATTAGTTTAGAGTATAAATGTCTTAACAATAACTAAGTAAACAAGATGAGGTATATATTAGCCTGTGTCATGTAAGCATTCCTAATTGTATATGAAATCAGCACAGTGTACCCCATAAATGCACTAATGTATACATGATCTATGTGCTTGACTTAATTTAAAAAAAGGAAAAAAAAAGCTAAGCATAGAATTATTGTACGACCAAGCAACTTCAATATATACCCCTAAAATGGAAATGATCTAAATCAATGGTTTTCAACCTTCCTAATGCTGCAATCCTTTAATACAGTTTCTGTGGGTTGTGATCCACAGGTTGAGGACTGCTGATCTAAATCTATCAACAGATAAGCAAAATATGGTATAAAGATACAATAGAATATTATTCAGCCATGAAACAGTAAAGTTGTGGTACATGCTGCAGCATGAATAAACCTTAGAGACATTATGCCAAGTGAAACATGCCAGATACAAGAGGACAAATATTATACGGTTCTATTGAATGTGAAACATCTACAGTAGATTAGAGGTTCTTGGGCATGGGGGACGGCAGCAATGAGAAGTTGTTGCTTAATGATTACAGAGTTTCTGTTTGGGGGAATGCAAAAGTTTTGGTGATAGATAGAGTTGTGTGGGTGGAGCACACAACTCCATGGAGTATATCCTACTTGGTAAAGTATCTCAAGAATGGAAGATAAAATATCCCATGTACTTGGTACCATTGTTAATGCCATTAGTGCCCCTGAAATCTTGGGGCAGTGGCAAGGTATAGAAATAGGACTTCTGATTTCAATCAGGGTTCTCAAAAGGGCGAGATTGCCTCCAGAACAGCCCTGGTTTTGGAAAAAAGCAAATAAGTCTTCTCCAGAGGAAAGCATCCCTAATTTAGTTTCCTCACATTCCCACAGAGGATAGGCAGCCAAACATAAACACACAAAGCTTACAAACATACAGGGAAATAACCCACTATTAGTGAGAGTCAGCAGAAGAAACTGACAACAAATTCATTCGGGCTCTCCAAGACTTCAGATGTCGAAGGATTCGCCATAATAAAAGCTTCACGAGAGCAGGCATCTTGATATGTTTTATTGATTGCTGATACAGTTGCCATAACAACAACTGACACCTAATAGGCACTGAGTAAATATTTGACGAATCATCAGATATAAAAAATAAAACATGTATAAAATCGGAAATCAAAAAAATGAGGAAGCAAGAATAAACTATACACGTTGTCCAAAATATTTGTAAAAGGAACAAAATCGTACTTACGGACGTGAAGGGGGTATAGCAAATTAGACAGCTGAAGAGAGAATTTAGTAGACTGAAAGACCAATGTGGGGAAATTAGAGAGAAAAGGTTCTGTAAAATAATAAAGAGATTAAGAGATATGGAAGAGCGAATTGAAAGAGATCTAGCATGCATTCAATCACGGGCGTAGAGAGAGAAAATAAAGAGAATTAAAGAAGAGTTCTAGATGGGAGAATGGAGAGAACTAAAGAGACAGACTCAGATGAAGAGACCAGAGAAAAACGAAGACAGGAAATAGGGTGGTGCCTGTGGCTCAAAGGAGTAGGGTGCTGGTCCCAAATGCCAGAGGTGGCAGGTTCAAACCCAGCCCCGGCCAAAAAAAAAAAAAAAAGAGACAGGAAATATATGAACAGAAATGATGAAAAGTTTTCCATAAGGGATAAAATAAATGCACCCAGCTATATAGGAAATACAATATACACCACGTAGGATTTTTTTTAGAAACCTACATTTGTGTATATGCTCGTGATAGCACTAAACATTAATTGTTGTTGTAAAATTACGGGACATCCAAGCTAACGAGGTTTATAAGCAACAGAGAGAAAAGACAGATCATATACAAGTGATCTCTATAGACTTCTCCTAAACAAAAATGGACATCAGAAGACCATGAACTGTTTTCAAAATATCAAGAAAAATAATCATCAGTCTAGAAACGTATACCCTGCAAAAGTCTCTTTCAGAAACAAAGGGGAAATAAATATACGTACCTACAATCAAAATCTGAGAGAATTCCCCATCAATAGAACTTCAGCAAATGAACTTCTCAAACGTCTGCTTCAGGAAAAAGGAGGACCGTTTCAGAAGGAAAATCTCAGACACATCGTGGGATGGTTAGCAAAGCAATTGGCAATATTAACATTGGTAATAAATTAGCACATAAAAACATTGTCAGAAGCAGTAACTATCATAATGTCCTATGTGAGGATTAAAACAAAAGACCAAAAGGAAAAGACAACAATCATAATTCTCTTCTGGAGAAGGTCAGCGATATTTCAGTCCATAACTGAAACTTCAGAAGTCAAGAAAACATCAGTTTGACTGACTCTGAGCCCATAATAGATGTATTTGTATCTCTCCATGGGGTTGTTCACCCTTAAAATTCACAATTTCCGAGATGGGCTTCTTACCCCACTCAAAATTCCTGACCTAAGACATCATCCGGACATGTTTCATAACAAATCTCAATGTGTACACTGGCCCTCTGTACTGACCACTGTTGCACTGTGCTTTTTATTAATATAGTGTGTTTTTCTTCCAAACTTTCCTTACTGAAAATGAGCAAAGGTTTAGCCTTTTAAAGCACTTTAAAAATAATAGAACCGTTGGTCCATTATGATACAGGACATCATACACGTGCTATTTACTCCTAATAAAAGTTCGATCTGTTGTCTCCCCGCATTGGGCTCAGAATCCTGCATTGGACTCAGAATCTCTGTAAGGTGGGGACCCAGCAAGCTTATATTTTTTAAAAGCTCCTTCATTTAGTCTCCCAGCTGAAAAATTGGTGACCCACAGACATGGGTGATAAAAGAGAGGTGCCATTAGGAGTGGAGAAGAGAAACTTGAAAGGTGACATTGGTCCTTAAGAAAAGGCTTTGGGTACACATGTGTCACCATTAGAGATACGAAGGTATTGGCAGGGATCTCACTACCAAGTGAGCTCACCTGCCCTGAGCCACTTCTTTCCCAGCCCAGCGTAAACCCCTCTCTCCCCTCAACTCTCTCTCTCTCTACGTTATTCTGCAATGTGAAGAGGAGACCAGAAATTTTGAAAGGCAAACAATTATTTGCAGATGGTACGCACAAAATGAATAGCAACCATAGCCACGTTGGGGGAGGGGTGCAGGTTCTTGGCTGTTACTCTCAGTAAGGTTAAAAGCCATTGGTAGGTTTTGAAAGGTGAGGCGTGAACTGACATGTTTAAAAGAACCTCTTTGGAGATGAAGAGAGAAGTGTGCAAACCAGCTAGAAAGCTGATGATATTATCAGGTGAGAGGTAATGTTTTTTGTACTCAGGAAGTAGCAGTGGAGGTGGTAAGATGTAGGCAGATTCCGAACGTGTTTTGCAAATAAAGAGAACGGGATTTACTGACAATGGAACTAGTGTATGTGAGAAGGGTGGAATCAAGGATGACGTCAAGAATTTCAGTCTGAGCTAAGAGTGGGCAGAGTGGACATTGGCAGGGGTGGGGCAGGCTGGGGGAGGAGCATGTTTAGAAGGAGGAGCATTCAAGTGTTTCTTTTTTTTTATTATTATTATTTTTTTATTAAATGATAGCTGTGTACATTAATGCAAACATGGGTTACAGTGTAGTGTCTTCACACACATTTTGACATACTTTCATCAAGCTGGTTCACATAAATTTCATGTTTTTGCATAGTCATTGTGTCAAAACCTTAACATCCTAGTTCTAGAAAGGTTCACTTGTACCCTTGTTAGACAGAGAGATTCTTAAGATTTACACTAAGTTCTGATGTAGTGTTCCAAAGCCAAATGATTGAAACAGGAGTGTTGTGAGGGCTCTAGCTTTGCTCCCAGTTTTCTTTACCACGTTCCTGTTCTCTGCACTTAGCTGACCACTTACTTAATGCTGTGGTTTAGGCACTTTTGTAATATAAACCAAGCAGTACACATGCAAGTACATACAAGCATGTACTCATACTCTCTCAGATAAAGGGATAAACTTGGGTCTATGCACTGCTTTTCAGCAGAACAGTATGTCCTGGAGCCTCTTCCCTAGGGCAGTAATGAGACTTACATTAGTCTTTTTCCATAGCCACATGCACGCCACCATGTGACAAACCCTAGTCTGTGAACAATCCCCTGTTGACAGATACTTAGGTTATTTTCTGCCATTTGTGACCATAGATAGTGTTTCAAACCATATTTCCTCCTGAAAACATCATTTAATATTTTTGCAAGGGATGAAACCTACTTGATCATGATGTATGATTTTTTTGATGATTAGCTGTAATCTACTGGCTAGGATTTTGCTGAGAATTTTGGCAGCTATATTCATTAGTGAAATTGGTCTGAATTTCTCCTTTTTAGTTGGGTCTTCTCCTGGTTTTGGTATCAGGGTGATGTTCACCTTGTAGAACGTATTGGGGAACATGCCTTCCTCCTCATTTTTTGCAATAATTTCTGCAGTATGAGAATAAGTTCTTCTTTGAAGATTTGATAGAATTCTGGTGTGAAGCCATCCAGACCAGGGAATTTTTTTGTTGTGAGATTTTTTTTTAATTGTTTCTTTGATGTCAGTGCTTTAAATTGGTCTGTTCAAGAGATCTTTTTCTTCTGGGCTAAGTCTAGGGAGAGGGTGTGATTCCAAATATTGATCCATTTCCTTCACATTGTCAAATTTCTGGGCATAGAGTTTCTTGTAGTATTCAGAGATAATCTCTTGTATCTCTGTGGCATCAGTTGTTGTTTCCCCTTTATCATTTCCGATTGAGGTTACTAGAAATTTTACTTTTGTATTTCTAGTTAGTCTGGCCAAAGGTTTATCTATCTTATTTTATTTCTTTTTCAAAAAACCGTCTCCTTGTTTCATTACTTTTCTGAATGATTCTTTTGTTTTCACTTTCATTAATCTCTTATTTAATTTTGGATATTTATTTTCTTCTGCTGGATTTAGGCTTAGATTGTTCTTCTTTTTCCTATTCCATAAGATGGCTTGTGAGTTTGTTGATGCACTCTCTTTCAACCCAGGGATGCAAGGCTGGTTTAACATACACAAGTCTATAAACATTATTCACATGTTAGCAGAAGCAAAAATAAAGACCATATGATCCTCTCAATAGATGCAGAAAAAGCATTTGATAAAAGCCAGCATCCTTTTCTAATTGGAGCACTGAAGAATATAGGCATAGGTGACACATTTTTTTAAACTGGTTGAAGCTATCTATGACAAACCCACAGCTGATACTTTACTGAATGGAGTAAAACTGAAAGCTTTTCCACTTAGAACTGGAACCAGACAAGGTTGTCCTCTATTGCCACTATGATTCAACATAGTGCTGAAAGTTTTAGCCAATACAATCGGGCAAGAGAAGAAAATAAAGGACATCTAAATGGGAGCAGAGGAGGTCAAACTCTCCTTCTTTGCTGATGATATGATCTTATACTTTGAAAACCTCAAAAACTCAACCAGAAGATTCCTGGAAGTCATCAAAAAATACAGTAATGTCTCAGGATATAAAATCAATATACACAAGTCAGTAGCTTTTGTATATGCCAATAATAGCCAAGAAGAGAGGCTAATTAAGGACACAACTCCCTTCACCATAGCTTTATCCTTTCTTTCTTTCTTTTTTTTTAATTAAATAATAGCTGTGTACTACCTAGGAATATACCTAATATAAGAGGTGAAGGACCTCTATAAAGAAAATTATGAAACCCTAAGAAAAGAAATAGCAGAGGACATTAGCAAATGGAAGAACATACCATGCTCATGGCTGGGAAGAATCAACATTATTAAAATGTCTATACTAACCAAAGCAATCTACTGATTCATTGCCATACTATTAAAATACCAACATCATACTTTCAAGACTTGGAAAAAAATGATTCTTCATTTTGTATGGACCCAGAAAAAACCCTGTATAGCTAGGAAAGTTCTTAGTAATAAAAACAAATCTGAGGGCATCAGCATACCAGACTTTAGGCTGTACTACAAGGCCATAGGGGTCAAAACAGTGTGGTACTGGCATAAAAATAGAGACATAGACATTTGGAATCAAATAGAAAACCAGGAAATGAAACTGACATCTTATTTCCACATAATTTTCTATAAACCAAACAAGACTATACACTGGGGGAAAGAATCCCTATTCAATAATTGGTGCTGGGAGAACTCGATATCCACATGTAAAAGACTGAAACTGGACCCGTACCTTTTTCTACTCACAAAAATTGATTCAAGATGAATAAAAGACCTAAATTTAAGGCATGAAATTATAAAAATCCTCAAAGACAGCATAGGAAAAACACTTGAAGATATCGGCCTGGGGAAGGACTTTGTGAAGACTTCCGTGGCAATTGCAACAGCAACAAACATAAACAAATGGGACTTAATTAAACTGAAAAGCTTCTGTACAGCCAAGGAGACAACAACCAAAGCAAATAGACAACCTACACAATGGGAAAGGTTATTTGCAGTATTTTGAATCAGACAAAAGCTTGATAACTAGGATCTATAGAGAACTCAAATTAATTCACATGTAAAAAGCCAACAATCCTATATATCAATAGGCAAGAGAGATGAATAGAACCTTCTTTAAAAAAGATAGACGACTGGCTTGTGAACATATGAAAAAATGGTCATCGTCCCTAATTATTAGAGAAATGCAAATCAAAACCACCCTGAGATATCATCTAACCCCAGGGAGAATGGCCCACATCACAAAAATCTTAAGACTGCAGATGCTGGCATGGATGTGGAGAGAAAGGAACACTTTTACACTGCTAGTGGGACTGTAAACTGATACAACCTTTTTAGAAGGAAGTATGGAGAACCCTCAAAGAACTCAAGATAGACCTCCCATTAGATCCTGTAATCTCTTTACTGGGCATCCACTCAGAAGGAAAAAATATCCTTTTATCACAAGGACACTTGCACTAGACTGTTTATCAATTTATAATTGCCAAAATGTGGAAGCAGCCTAAATGTTCACCAACCCAGGAATGGATTAACAAGCTGTGTATACCATGGAATACTATTCAGCCATTAAAAAGATGGAGACTTTGCATCCTTTGTATTAACCTGGATGGAAGTGGAACACATTATTCTTAGTAAAGCATCACAAAAATGGAGAAGCTTGAATCCTATGTACTCAATTTTGACATGAGGACAATTAATGACCTAGTACATGGTGGGGGTGGAGGAAGGTGAGAGTAGAGAGAGAGAGAAGGAGGGAGGGGACTAGGGGAAAGGAAGAGCAGAGAGTGGGAAGGAGGGAGGAGGTAGGAATCTTGGTGTGTGCCACACCTTTTGGGGGCAAGACACAATCATAAGAGGGACTTTACCTAATAAATGCAATCAGTATAATCTGGTTTCTTATACCCTCAATGAATCCCCAACAATAATAAAAAATAATAATTATAAAAAATATTTTTGCCAGGGAATTCTTGGAGGAGATGCCTAGAACTGGGATTTTTGGGTCAAGGGGAAAGTGGTTTTGTGGTCTTGTGAGATAATATTCAATTCCCTGTCAAGAAGGTCGCACTATTTTGTATCCTCCTTATGCTAGGTGTGAGTATCTGTTTCCCTGCAGAGTGGGCCTTCAGGCTTTGGAGTCTGGGCCAAAGTCATAGTTCATACATGGTATCTCAGTATATCTTTCACTTACATTTTGAGTGAATAGTCAATGGACAGTTAATAGGAACCTATTACACACAGCATCTGTGCTAAATAAAACTGAGGTGGTTGAGGCAAAAAGCATCATCTCTGTTAAAGTGACGTAGACTATGTTAGGGCTGTGAACCAGCAGGCATTATGTCCTGCCAAGTGTCTGTGTCTCCCAGGGTGTAGGTCAGGGGTTCAGGTATGCTTCTAGGATGAGGGCATGTTACAGCAGAGTCCCAAATGGTTGTCATGAGGGAGAGGTATTTAGTGACAGAAAAAGAGCAAGTGATAAGCCCTGGAGTCAGGAAAGGGGCTTCACAGGTGCTGGCCAGTATCACGCACAGCTAGGCTGGTGCCTTATGTTAAGTTATAGATGGGGAAGCAGAGAGCATGAGGCTCACCTGGTCAGTGGCTAGTAGGGACTCAGCATTACATGGCCCAGGAGGCATCCTAAGAAGGTGTCCCTGTGTTTGGAGGATGGAAAATGAAGGCAGGTAGAGCCCACCCTGAGGCTGCCACTGTGATCTGAGGGAGGACGGAGGAGCTGAAGTGGAGGGAGCAACGTGGAGAAGTGGGTGATTCTAGAAACTTGGAGGAAGTATTGCTAATGATCCATGGGTGTGGAGCAGGAGGGGGAGGCAGGGCTGAGTGCTCCCCATGTTCTTATAGTTGTTCCCTTTTGGAGTTGGGAGGAGAGCAGGTGTGAAGACGTGGTGATTTGAGACTGAGAAGGCTGAGCTCCCAGGAGCCATCACATGGAATTATCTAGTTGAGAGGAACACTTCATAGGAACCAAGAAAGGGGAGATTCTCCAAAAGGAGATGGTCATTGAGTATCTGATGATGTGGAACATTCAGCATAGATGTGGGCAGGAAGGTGGAGCAACACGCTTGCCCTGGTGTGCTTGGGACTTTCCTAGTTTTAGTGATGAAAGTCTTGTGTGCTTTGAAAACTGGGATAGTTGATAACTCTCCCAGAAATTCTGTCAGCACTGCTGTGTTAGCTTCTTCGGGCTGCTGGAACAGATGGCCACAGACTGGGTGGTCTGAAATAACACAAATGCCAGTTTGGACTTCTGGAGGCCAGGAGGCCAAAATCAAGGTGTTGGCAGGACCTTGCTCTCTCCATGTGCTCCAGGGAGAATCCTCTGTGCTTCCTCCTGCCTTCTTCTGGTCATCTGCAATCCATGGCATTCCTTGGCTCGTAGACACAGCCCTCCAGTCTCTCAGCCTGAGGCCCCAGGACATCCTCCCTGTGCATCTGTATCTTTTTGTCTCCTCTTTTTATAAGGACACATATCTATTGGATTTCGGGCTAACCCAAATCCCATATGACCTCATCTTAATTCAACTACCAAGGTGCTATTCCAAATTAGGTCACATTCACAGGTACTTGTGGTTAGGATGTCATTATGTCTTTTTTTTTGTGGGGGGGATAATTCAACCCATATCAGACAACATTTATCAGAGCAGTTTTAGGGTGTGTTGGGCAGAAAAAACAAAATGGAGATGGGTAGGGAGCTACGTGCAAGGTGAAGAACTAGATATGAAAAAAATTCCTCTCAGCCAAGCTGGGAATGAGGATAGGGGACAGCTTTCAAAAGAGCATTATTTAATTGTCCTCAAATGGGAATGGAAAGGAAGAGGCTGAGTGGGAGAGGTAATTGGTTCGGCAAAGTCCCCGGGGCTGTAGGAGGGATAGGATATTGGGAACAGGTGGGGGTTAGGTGGTAGGAAGCTGAGTCCACCTCCAGTGGGCCTGGAGGAAGGGAGACCAAGGCACCCAGGATGCAGGACAGTCAGTGGGTGGGGGCGGAAGGGAGGGGAGTTCCTGAGGACCTCTGTGGTGCATGAGGAGGAGGAGGCAGGCCACGGGCCAAGAGGATGGGGGCTTTAGAAAGGAAGTTCCTTTCTGAAGAAGGGATAAGACTGTTGCTCAAATACACACACAAGATTCCTGTGGATGTTGGGACCCAGCCTGGCCTCGAATGGCTCACGTTACAGCTGAGCAGGTGGCTTCTGTTCATCCACATGAACACTTTTTTGTAAGACAGAATTCTACAAGAAAATTTGAGACTGTAGAATGAAACACTGATATAGGGAGATAAAGGAAGAACTGGATAATCATGACATTTAAAATCCTAATGTCTATGTATAGTAGACACTAGAGGTATCTGCACAGAAGGCCAGTAAGAAAGTGGACCAGATGCTAATGTAATGCTTCCTGCAACCTAGCATGCTCGGTCAGGGTCTTGATCTGATTTACCCGGCTGGGCTGAAGATGCTGGTAGGTAAAACATTTGCCACTGTGGGCTCCTGCTGTCTGGCGGAGTTCATTGCACAACACTGTCTAACAGCTTGCTGTGCTTGCAAGGTGACTCCCTCGACTGCATGCTCTGGAATATTTATCCCTGATTGTGCAGTGGCTGCTAAAACACCCTGACCCATTACAGATGTACCGTTCTCACTTATGTCTTGTCATTTGCTTATGTGTCTGTTCTAATAGAGGGAAAAAATAGACCCTCCAAGACAGCGTGTGTCTCAGCATGCTTACATGGTCTCATAACCGTCTCTGAAATCAGCTTTAAATGTTTAATGTCTACTTAGGGGCAATGGTGCCGTAGTCTGCTTTTGTTTGTCTTTTGATTAAAGTTTACCCAGCATGCTGGCTATTTAGAAGCTGCTCCTGTTACAGGAATGTTTGCAGGGAGTGACTTCACATTATGCAGAGACCACCGGTGAGTGAGTCATGCCATGTCAGGCTTCCTTTGCTTCAGGGCTTTAATACCATGACAATTTGTGGGGCTTTCTTCAGGGTCTTAGCTGGCAGTGTTTCCTATTCATGGCTAAGATGACCACTGGCTGCAGAGTCAGGCAGGGGGCTATTGATTGGGACTTCCAGGTTCCTGGGGTCTTTAACTCCTTAGTGTTCCCATAGAGTGTCTTCTTACTTATGGTTTACTGACTAGTCCCAGAATTGTTTTGAAATTCATGGAAGAGCTGTATAGACTCCTGATAGATTTTCACCATTTGGCCCCAGGAATTGAGAACATTGAGATGATCTTCCAGCTTGGGTGGGGGGTTCACCATTGACTCCCTGCTGACTTCCCTAAGGACGTGGGGTTTAAGCAGCTGCCTTTATCCCCACATGAAGTCTTAGGTGATTAAAAGAGCCTTGATTGTAAAGTACTCAATTAGGGTTTTAAACTTGGACTCTATTCTTTCCAGTTGAAATGATTATTTTTCATGAATGTTGTATTTTTCTTCTGAATAATGTCATTATATTACATTATGTTGATGTGTGAGTCAGAAACATTGCATTGTTAGCTGCAGACAATAAAAATATGACATGTTTTGTAACTCTGACTTGGTTCTTTCTCACGTGAGCTCACGGTGAATCTCAGCTCACTGCATGCTTTGCAACGCTGTCTTTCCACCACTCTCTAAGGTGGCCACCTGCCTATTTCGTGTTGTCCCGAGAGCTGCCATCCCACCTGTTCTTTTGCTGCTTGGCACTCTCCCCTTGATGACTGTGCTGTCCCTTGGCCCACTGGCGCTGCTCCGCCTGCCATGTGCTTCTCTTGGAGCTGCAGAAGGAAGGACCTGGGCAGTGTCAAGGCTCAGCAAACAGTCACCCCTTAGTTAGAAAACAAGGGTAGGGTGCAGGAAGGGTGAAAAAGTAGTTTCTGGGCTGGGCTGCACATGTGCCCCCCAGCTGTATGTGTGTCTCACAGGTACACGTGGGTCCCCTGGTTCATGTGTGCTTTATGGCCGCTCACATCTCCCATGACCATCGTGTGTCTCATGGCTGCATGGATGTCCCACAGGGCTCTGTTTCTTCCCTGGGTTTTGCCGGTGTGATGCCAATGCCCCAAGCAGTCCTGTGGAGTCAAGTCCCTGGCAGAATTTCCACCTCTCCTTTAGCAC
This sequence comes from Galago senegalensis, assembly GCA_963575145.1. Classification (NCBI taxonomy): domain Eukaryota; kingdom Metazoa; phylum Chordata; class Mammalia; order Primates; family Galagidae; genus Galago; species Galago senegalensis. The sequence continues at coordinate 1,533 of CAUYTI010086455.1, read as the reverse complement.
CCAGGACCCTCATGGCCCAGGAGGCTGCAGTAGAGGATTTCTACATTCCCTGTAAGATTTCAGAAATTTCAGCCTCTTTGAATATATAAAATTACTTCTGTCCCCTTCAGATCTGCTGTTTTGATCTTTAGAAAACATAAATGTGTGTAAGTGCATGTTAGTGTCCTACTTTCTCCAGGGGAGGAATCAAGGAAATTTATTTTAATTAAAAATAGATAACGTGAAATTATTTTTAACATTTACTTTTAATATTTTCACATGAATCTGATTAAAATATAGCAAGATGCCATTAACTGTTGAGAACTGTCTTGAACTCAACACTTCTCTGTAAACCAAAATTTACATAAAGCAAGTACGATTCTCCCTTGTTTCATTACGAGATTTAAGTTGTCCTCCTAAGAGTTTACTTGGGCAGGAAAAGCATTGCTATGGATTCTTACAAACTCATTTGTTACATAAGTAATTTGTCATGCAAACACTGAACGTTTCATATAATGTTCAAATCACACAGGTGAAATATTTGTCCCTATGGGCAAAGGAAACAGCTGAGGTATAAGCGCACTGCCTGGTTCTACGTTAAAGACCACACTGAGGGAAATATTCTGATTTTAAAGTATGTTGCCAGTCTTCAGGAGAAATGTGATGTTTAAAAAAAATAGACACAAGTTTGCAGCCCTGTAATATAGGTACAGAACGATTATTCGTGAGTGCACAGAGCAGAGCGTTAGAAGAAAATGCAGCATGAAACCACTGTTCGGGTATTAGTGGAGAGAACTGGTTCTGATGCCTAGATTGGGCTTTTACACTGTTATTGATTACTGGCTGATGAAAGCTCAGAGAGTCCCCATTGTATGGTTTTTGTAAACAAAGTTAGACTCTGATAAAAATGATTTATTGCATTTTAAACATTATTACTAACTTTCATATCATTTTTGCATTCTAGAGCCACTTATAAGATTGGGCACCTATATGTTATCTTCAGATAAAAATTTCAGTTGTTTCTTGGCTGATTTGTCTCATGAGGGAAATAGTTTTTATTTATTATTTCAAGATTTCCGATGGATTGTTTTATATGAGACATAGCACAATGTGATTGAATCAAACCTAGAAACCAGAATTTATAAAATGAATTTTATAATTTATAAAATGTTGGCATTCTGATTTAAAACAGTCATTTCATTTGACTTCAAAGGTGTGCTATGGTATTTTATTTATCTTTAAGCATAGTAGAGTCTTTTTAGGCATTGAAAGGCCATTTGTCCATTTTTCACACTGAAAGTAGACAAAAATCTTATCTTTATGGTATGTATGAGGGTAGAGTTGGAGACTAAATGGAGGGTGAGTAAAGCTTCCATCAGGCTGTCTTTCTTTCTTTTTGATTATGTTCTCTTTTTTTTTTTTTTCATTGAATGTTAACTATGTACATTGATACTCTTCTGGGGTACAGTGTGGGGTTTTCACATGCATTCTGAAATACTTCCATCAAACTGGTCAACACAGCCTTCATGTCATTTTCTCAGTTATTGCTTTAAA
>CAUYTI010086454.1:0-10802 GCA_963575145.1 Galago senegalensis | reverse complement strand
TGGGCTGAAGCGAGTCTCCTGCCTCAGCCTCCCAAATAGCTGCCACAACGCCTGGCCATTTTTTTGGTTGCAGCCATCATTGTTGTTTGGCGGGCCCGGGCTGGGGATTTGAACCCGCCACCTTAGGTGTATGTGGCTGGCGCCTTAGCCGCTTGAGCCACAGGCACCGAGCCACAATAGAATGTTCTTCAGCCATAAAAGGAATGAAGTACTGATAAATACCACACTATGGCTTAACTCTGAAAACAATATGCCATGTGAAAAAAGCCATGTTTTGTGACTACAAAGAGTCATATATTATTTGCTTCCATTTATTTGATAATGTCCAGAAGAGGTAAATCTGTAGGGATAAAAAGTCAATTAGGGCTTGGTGCCTGTGGCTCAAGTGGCTAAGGTGCCAGCCACATACACCTAAGGTGGTGGGTTTGAAGCCAGCCCAAGCCCGCCAAACAACAATGATGGCTGCAACCAAAAAAAAAAAAAAAAAAAAAAAAAGCCAGGTGTTGTGGCAGGCACCTATGGTCCCAGCTACTTGGGAAGTAGAGGCAGGAGACTTGCTTAAGTCCAGGAGTTGGAGGTTGCTGTGAGCTGTGTTGTAACAGCACTCTACCCAGGGGGATATCTTGAGGCTCTGTCTCAAAAAAAAAAAAAAAAAAAAGTGACTGCTAATGAGTCAAGTTTTGGGTGTGATGAAAATAGTCTATAAAAAGATAGTAATGATGACTGTATAACTCTGTGAATATAATAAAAACTACTGAGTTTTTGGCAAGTGAATTTCATCTTCAGTAAGATTGTTATTTTAGGCCGTGTGTGGTGGCTCATGCCTATTGTCCCAACACTGTGGGAGGCCGAGGCAGGTGGATCGCCTGAGCTCAGCCAAGTTCGAGACTAGCGGAAGACCAGCACAGCCAGAGTGAGCCAGAGTGAGACCCCATCTCTACCAAACAAAACAAACAAACAAAAAAGATTGTTATTTTATATATGTATCACAACAACCAAGAGGAAGGTCAGGGAAGGAGGATCCTTTGAGTATAGGTGCTTGAGACCAGCAAGAGTGAGACCCTGTCTCTACTAAAAACAGAACAATTAGCCAGGTGTGGTGGCAGGCGCCTGTGGTCCCAGGCACTTGGGAGGCTAAGGCAGGAAGATTGCTTGAGCCCAGGAGTTTGATGCTGGTATGAGACAGGCTGATATTATGAACGCTATGTTAACCAGTTTGATGAAAATACTTCAAATTGTATATAAAACCAGCACACTGTACCCCATGACTGCATTAATGTACACAGCTGATTTTTTACATGCTCATGCCTGTAATCCCAGCACTCTGGGAGGTAGAAGCAGGGGATGGGGGGGAAGGGGGACTGCTTGAGCTCAGGAGTTTGAGACCAGCCTGAGCCAGACTCTGCCTCTAAAAATAGCCTGGCATTGTGGTGGGTACTTGTAGTTGCAGCTACCTGACAGGCTGAGGCAAGAGTTTTGCTTGAACCCAAGAGTTTGAAGTTGCTGTGAGCTGTGACACCATGGCACTCTACCAAGGGCGACAAAATGAGACTCTGTCTTGAAAAAACAAACAAAACAAACTATCATGAACAATTCTGTTCATCAATCTGAAAACCTGAGCAAAACAGATGCATAGTCTTAAAACTGATTAAAGAACTTGAATAGACTAATAACCACAGAGACATTCTCTCCCTTAAGAGCCCTAGGTCCTGACAGTATTACAAGCCAAATTAAATTCTGTTAATTTTCAAATAGTCTCTATTTTCTACAAATCATTATTGATAAAAAACAAGGGAGGAAAACACCTAGCTATTTCATGAGGCTAAGATTTTTAATTTTAAACCAGATCAGAGTAAGAACAGGTAACTACTTTGTGCTTTCTCAGATTCTTTGTCTATCTGGCATCATTCACCACAAGGGCAATTACATCGACTATATTTTCTGTATACTTGATGCTCTGGCATTTGTGGCTTTGCTGACTAGGGAGAGACATCCCCCAGGGGCAGCCAATACTTAGAGAAAGTATTAACCAATCCAGAGCCCAGTTTTTTTTTTGTTTTGTTTTGTTTTGTTTTTTACTAGGGTCTCCCTCTATTACCAACACTCAACTTGGGCTCAGGTGATCCTCTTGCCTCAGCTTCCCAAGTAGCTTCCTGGTCTCAAGTGACCCTCCTACCTTAGTTAGGACTACAGGTGTGCTCCACAAGACCTGACTTATTTCTCCATTATTTTGTAAAGATGGGATACTCGCTATGTGGTTTAGTCTGGTCTTGAATAATTAAACTCAAGAGATTGTCCCACCTTGGCCTTCCAAAATGCTTAGATTACAGACATGAGCCACTGAGCTGGCCCAAAGCCTAAACTCTGAATGACCTCCTCTATTTATCTGGCACTTATATTCCAGGAAACAATATTCCTCTGCTTTAACTGCCCAGGGACAGGTACCGATCAACCCCTACAGCTAGAACCCACAATATGATTCAAACTAGCCAATCCTGAACTGTTTCCCCTGTCCTGTCTTGCCTTTCCTATGGAAAACATAATAAACTCTCTGGACCATGCTTTCTCTGGCCTCCTGCCTCCAGACCAAAACTGGTGCTTCGCCATGTGGCTCTGCATGGAGAAGTGTGCCATCTCCTTTCTATAAATGTAGTAATAATCTTCTGTTAAGGGCACTGAAGGCACCAGATCATTAGTTACCTCCATAAATTAAAATCCCACAGGCACATTTTGAGACAAGTAAAGCCCATGTCATTTGTGAACATAGATGTTTGAAAATCCAAAATAAAGTATTAGTAAATTGTGCTCACTATCATATTAAAAATAATATAACATGCTCAAAAAGGATTTAAACCAGAAATTCAAGAATAGTGTGACATTTGAAAACTTATCAGGGTAATAAATCACACTAAGAACCACAGGAGAAAAATGACTTCACTATCTCAATAAATGCAATAAAAGCATATGATAACTACGTATAATTTATAAGGAATTGTCAACCAGGCGCAGTCGCTCATGCCTGTAACCCTGCACTTTCAGAGGCCAAAGCGGGAAGATGGCTTGAGGTTAAGAGTTCAATACCATCCTAACAAGCACCTTGTCTCTACTAAAAGTAGAAAAAATTAGCAGATCTCTAAAGTCCAGGAGTTTGAGGTTGCACTGAACTACAAGCATGCCACTCTACCCATGGGTGACAGAGCAAGATTGTCTCAAATTTTAAAAATTTTAAAAAGGGACTTGGTGCTTGTAGCTCAGTGAATAGGGTACTAGTCACACACACAGAGGCTGTCAGGTTCAAGCCCAGCCCAGGCCTAGTAAACAACTGCAGCCAAAAAATAGCCGGGCATTATGGCTGGCAGGTGCCTATAGTCCTAGCTACTTGAGAGGCTGAGGCAAGAGAATCGCTTAAGCCCAAGAGTTTGAGGTTGCTGTGAGCTGTGACGCCATAGCACTCTACCGAGGATGACACAGTAAGTCTCAAAAAAAAATTTTTTTTTATAAAAGGAATCCTCAGTTAACTATGATTAGAAGAAAGTTTCCATAACCTGATGAAAACTATACACTAAAAGCCAATAACAGAAAGCAAATTAAATGGAAAAACTTCAGGAACATTCCATTAAAAATAGAAGATGCCCACTGAAGCTTTATTCAACATGCTCCTGGAGGACTTCACTATATTAAAATGGGAAAAAGAAACAGAGGTTAAAAAACAAACTATTATAATAAATGTGATTAGAAAAGCTTTCAGAAACAGAACCAACTTAAAAAACCAATAGCACTGCTCTACACCAAAACAGTCAACTAGAAAATATACTTGAAAATAAGCTTCCAATCATAATAACTATAAAAACTATGAGAAGTATCTCGGAATTAACCCATATATAAGGCACAGAACTGCAATGGAGTAAAAAATATCTCATAAAAGAAGTCTAAATGAATGAACTATACTACATTTATCAGCAGTTCCTTTAAGATTAATCTAATCTGTAAATCCAAGGGTGTTCCAATACAAACCTCAGGGGAGTTTTATTCTCAAGGTATTTTAAAAAACTTACTTTAAAGTTTCTATGTAAGAACAAAGGACCACAACTAGTTCAATCAAGTTTGAAAAAGAAGTATATAGCAGGGGACTCAACCAACTAGATACATTAAGCTGTAACAATAAAAAAACTATATTTTGGTTTGGCACCTGTAGCTCAAACGGCTAGGGTACCAGCCACATACATGGGAGCTGGTGGGTTTGAGTCCAGCCTGGGCCTGCCAAACAATGACAACTACAACCAAAAAAAAAAAATTGGGGTGTTGTGGCAGGGGCCTGTAGTCCCAGCTACTTGGGAGGCTGAGGCAAGAGAATTGCTTAAGCCCAAAAGTTGGAGGTTGCTATGAGCTGTGATGCCACAGCACTCTATCCAAGGGGACAGCTTGATACTCCATCTCAAAAAACAAACCAACAAACAATGTTTTGACATAGCAGCATCTAATAATAAGAACTTAGCAATAGATTGATAGATATATGGAAATGTGATATGATGAAGATGACCCACAAATCAGTAGGAAATGCATCCATTTTTTTGTCAGTGGTACCAGGTAAACTGCTACATCCCAAGAAAGATGTTGGATCCTGACCAGGCATGGTGGCTCATGCCTTTAATCCTAGTATTCTGGGAGGCCCAGATAGGAGGATCATTTGAGCTCAGGAATTAAGAGACAAGTCTAAGCAAGGGTAAGACCTCCATCTCTACTAAAAATAGAAAAAAAAAATAGCTGGGTATTGTAGCAGGCACCTGTAGGTCGAGCTACTCAGGAGGCTGAGGCAGAAAGATCATTTGAACTCAGGAATCTGAGGTTGCTGTGAACTAGGGTAAGGCCACGGCACTATAGTCCAGGCAACATAACAAGCCTGTCTCAAAACAAAAACAAAACAAAACAAAGCAAGCAAACAAAAAAAAACACCTCAGAACATACGTCTCAACATTCTGGTTCAAACAAAAAATGGTGGTAGAAATAAAAATACTCAATAAGTTTTACCAAAACCATTAGTTATTACAGTTAAGGATACCCCTTCCAATAATTGCTTAATTCACCAATAAAATATTCTATAACCTTAATCCACTTAGAAATAAACTTATTTTCAAAAAGCACCTCATTAAGCATGTTGGTAACAACTAGCACTCTTATAATAATGAACAGTCAAAGGTCTTGTAATCCTTCCTACATAGGCCAAATTTTAATGAAATACACTTGGTAATATATTTTTTCAAAAGACAAGCAATAGTTTGGCACCTAATATATAAATCACAATGACCAAGTCAGGTGTGCAGCATCCCCAGTACAGACTTTATTAGAGTTCAGTTATAAATACATAATCTCTTGACACTGAAGATGTAGTTCTTGCAGATAAAGCCCAAAGACAGGAAATGAATCTCCTCCCAAATGCTGCTTCTTATCTATAAAGTAACCTCAAATTATTACTAAACTAATAAAGTAATTTTGTTTCAGAAAGTGATTTGATCTATTTTATTTTCAGTTTTTGATAAATTCGAAAGTGAGATCAAGGATTATTGCTTTTTGTCTGACAACACACACTGAAACACAACATGAAAATAAAAAAAAAAACTTTTTCTTTTTAATGATTTTTATGGTAGAGATGAAACAGGCAATATCAAAGCCTGTCAGTAGTTAGAAGATGTATATATATAGTTTTGGAAAACCAGAAAGCTAGTTTTGTTATTTAACTTAGCAAATTTGAAGTAAAGCTTTTACTATCTTCTAATTAGAAATTGTCAGTTAAGCAGGATGAGCAAAAAAGGTGCAATGAGATTGTATACTAACCAAATAAAGCAATAATAATCCAAAAATGTAATTACAGATATTATAGCCTTGTGTATGAAATTTTTCTAAGATAATGGTTTACAGCTAATGGCCATAATCCAAATTGGAGACTGAGATTCTATTAAAAAGTCACAAAAAAGCCAGACTACCAAATATGACTGTCAAACACAAAGTGGGGTGGAGACAGCACAGGAAACTTTCAGAATATTAATGATTATAATTACTGCACATAGACAAGATATTATAGCAATGTAGATACCACTTACTGCACTTTTACTATGTACTGTGCACTGTACTAGGTACTTTAGATATACTATTTTTAATCTTTGAAATAACCTTTAAGTAGATATTATTACAAATTTTTTTGAGGGGGGAGGACAGAGTCTCACTTTGTTGCCCTCAGAGTGCCGTGGTGTCATAGATCACAGGAACCTTAATCTCTTGGGCTTGAGCAAGCCTCTTGCCTCAGCCTCCAAGTATTGAGGACTACAGGTCCCTGCCATCATGCCCAGCCAGTTTTTCTATATTTAGTAGAAACAGGGTCTCACTCTTGCTCAGGCTGGTTCCTAAGACTCAGGAACTCCTGATCTCAAGCAATCCACCTGCCTCTGCCTCCCAGAGAGCTAGGATTACTAGCGCTTCTTAAATGGAAGAACTGACACTAAGAAAGATTAAACAACTTGCCCAATATAGATTATTAAGTATGAAGTGTCTGATTTCTAAGTTTGACCATTGATGTCTCTCACTTTTCACTTTGACACTTGTTTTATTTTTATTGTGATGGTACATCCTCATATCTTCCAAACGCACACTTTGGTTTGTGGTAATCTTTCAAGCTATTTTTTAAAGCAATTTTTGTGAAACCATGGATTAAGTCAAAAATTGGTGTTATTTCTGAATGTGAGCTCTGCTGTGGAACCAAAGCAGCACAGACAGCTCACAGTATCAATGAAGTATTTGGAAAGGATATGACTAATGAATGCATAGTACTGATGGTTTGAGAAGTTCCAGTCTGGTGTTTTTAATCTTGAAAATGAGCCAAGTGGGTGACCTGAGACCAAGGTGGATAATGATGAGCCAAAAGCTGTTAGTGGAAGTAAATCTATCTCAACCTATGCATGAATTAGCAGAAACATTTGGTGTTACTTACTATTCCAACAATATCAGACCATTTAAAGTAAATCAACAAGGTAAGAAGTGAAGGCTAACTCTAAACTACTGGGCTGAGTACTGAAGACCTAGCCTAACATGCACACAGAGCAGCACCACCACAAAGACTGGGAGACTTATTAATTACAGGTATTTAAGGAAATCTCTGTCAAACAGTTAGCTGACCACTAAGCTAACCCTGCAGAGATTTCGGTGGTATAAACATACAGTAAAATAAATAAATACAGACTTTACAGAATTAGTTCAGAAAAGTTACTTTTAAAAAAAGCAAAAACAACAAATGCTAGGGAAAGAGAAGAATCTAACTTCCAGAGCTGCTACATGTTAAATATTCAACTTTTAACAAAAAAATGAGACATACAAATAAGAACAGAATATACTCAAAGAACTAAAGGAAACTATGTCTAAGAACTAAGGTGTGAGAACAATGTCTCACCAAATAGAAGATACCAATAAAGAGATTACATTATAAAAATAAACCAAATTCTAGAATTGAAAAATACATGGCCGTGTATTACATTTCAAAGAAAAGAGCTTTGAAAAAATTTGGTCATCTGACAACATAAGTCAATTTGGTCAAAAGTGCATAGATAGAAATAAAAATCACACAGTAACTTCACGTATTTAAGAGGACCCATGATTAATACCACCATTTCCTTCCTTGGAAGGAGTGAGAATTCCTACCTCATCCCATCTTCGTAATTTGGGTTCTCTCAGCTACTTCTGTAATGCTCTTATCCTACTGGGAGATAAAATTGTGCAAAACCACACAATTACTTTAAATCCCTCATTGTTTGTACTGCTATTTAGATATTTAGTATCATGAATATATTAGGATTTCAGTTTAACAATATATGGGAAAAGTTAAAAAGTCCTTATCCATTATTGAAATAACCTAAATTTTATGCTTTGTTTTCTTTTTTTTTCAGACAGTCTTACACTGTTGTCCTGGGTAGAGTACCACAGCATCATCATAGCTCATGGCAATCTCAAACTCTTGGGCTTGAGCAATCCCTTTGCCTCAGCCTCCCAAGTAGCTGAGACTACAGGCATGTACTGCTACATCTTGCTAATTTTTCCATTTTTAGTAGAGATGGGGTCTCAGCTGGATGCAGTAGCTCACACCTATAATCCTAGCACTCTGGGAGGCAGGGATAAGTGGATTGCTTGAGCAAGAGTGGGACTCCCTCTCTACTAAAAATAGAAAAACCAGCCAGGTGTTGTGGCAGGCTACATGTGCATAAATAAAAAAGAATAAATGAAAATGATTAGTACTTCCAGCTACTCAGGAGGCTGAGGCAGGAGGATCTCAAGCACTCTACCCAGGGTGACTGAGTCAGATTCTGTCTCAAAAAATAAATAAAATTTAAAAATGGCAATGCCATCTCACTCTTGTTCAGTTCGCTCAGGCTGGTCTCAAACTCCTGAGCTCAAGCAATCGATGGCCAACGAGTCCAGCTCAATTTCCTGACATCTTGACTAACATGCTTTGTCATGTCTATATAAAACTGCCATTTTATTTGAACTACACTAGACTATGTCCAGAGAAATAGAAAATTATCTGATTATAAATGATGAAAAGCCACAATACTTTATTGATCCAGATGTACTAAAATGTTTGGACAGATTAAAGCTTTTCTTTTTCTTATCATAAGAGGGTCAAACAGGCTTCCAGCAAAGATAAAATTAGTTTTTCATCAGGAAAACCAACTCTATGAATACTACTTTTTCAAGAAAACGTGTCAAAAGATTAGAACTGAAGTGGAAAAAGATTAAGAAATAGTAAAAGCAATGCAAGCATGTTACATAATCCAGTAACTTGCTAATGCTTATTTGGGGAATACACAATTATGGTTATCTTTTTTTAAGCACTCATTTCCTTCTAGTCTTCAAAATTATAATAACAAATGCAATTTTGAAAAAAATTCATACATATTAAATACTATCATTAAAAAGAATTTTCATTTATTTTTTATTTATTCACATGTAGTTTTGTATAATGCATGTATTCAATTTTGTCTTCTGGCTACTTCATTTTGTCTTTTTTTCATGCTTTTAAATAGTTCTATGATATTAGATAAAATGTATTGTTTCCTTCTATATTTTAGTATGATTTGGAAACAAAAATGCTACTTGAAATCCCTAAAATTCACCATAAATTATTCTTAAAAAGCTGGAAAACAGAAAAGTATAAAAACAAATGACTACTCAGACAGCCAATCATTATATTCTGAAATGCTTTATTTTATTTATTTATTTTTTTAGAGACAAGAGTTTTACTTTGTTGCCCTCAGTAGAGTGCTGCGGCATCACAGCTCACAGCAATTTCCAGCTCTTGGGCTTAGGCGATTCTCTTGCCTCAGCCTCCCAAGTAGCTGGGACCACCAGTGCCTGCCACAACAGCCAGCTAATTTTGTTGTTGTTGCAGTTTGGCTGGGGCTGGGTTTGAATCCACCACCCTCAGTATCTGGGGCCAGTGCCCTACTCACTGAGCTACAGGCTATTTTTTTTTCTTTCTTCCTTTTTTACAGACGGACAGGTCTCACTCTTGTCACCCAGGCTAGAGTGCAGTGGTGTGACCAGAGCTCAATGTAGCCTCCAACTCCTGGTCTTAAGCACTCCTCCTACATCCACCTCCCAAGTAGCTAGGAACTACAGGCACACAACAGCACACCTGGTTAATTTCTGAATTATACTGCCCTGGCCGAGCTCAAACTCCTGGGCTTAAGTGATTCTCCTGCTTCGGCCTCCCAAGTGCTGGGACTACAGGCATGAGCCACTGCATCTAGCCTGAAATGCTTTCTTTAATGTCTTTTTTCCTTTGATTTTATTGGTAACAGTTTTGTATATATTTTATCAAAAGTGTGTTACTTCATAATGAATTTAGTAGCTATAATAGATCTATTGTGTCCACTTTGTCATGCTTTCACTGTTGAAAATTGGATTGATTTTGAGTTTTCACAATCATACCCTTGAAATAAATGAATACTTTGGAATATCTATAAATTTTTTATAGATTTCTAGACAGACTTTTAGAAAGAAAAATACTAGTACAGTTACAGTTTCTATCTCTTGATTGATAGACACACTTAACTTTAAAGGACAGAAATTAATTCTTGGACTTTCCTTCCAGAAAAGATCCATCTGCTTTCCAGAAATGTGCATCAATTTACAATAACAAAAATGAATGCCCACTTCATCAAAATTTTGTCAGTCTCACTCTGTTGCCCCAGGCTAGAGTGGAGTGATATCAACTTAGTTCACAGCAACCTCAAATTCTTGGGTTCAAGTGATCCTCCTGCTTTAAACTCCTGAGTAGCTGGGATTATAGGCGCCTGCCACAATGCCTAGCTAATTTTTCTATTTTTAGTAGAGATGGGGTCTTACTCTCTCATTCAGGCTATTCTCCAACTCCTGAGCTCAAGGGATCCTCCTACCTCAAACTCCCAGAACGCTAAGATTACAAGTATGAACCACCATGCTTAAGTATTTATTAATATGTAATAAGATACTAAAATATGGCATCTTACTATGCTAAGTTTACATTTCTTGAATATGGTAAAATTGGGTACTTTTAGTGTTCATTAGATATATTTCTTCTCTACTTGTCTATGAGAATCCCCATTTTTGTTGGATATTAGAATTTTTCTTATAGTTTCTTTTGAGACAGAGCCTCAAGCTGTCCCCCTGGGTAGAGTGCCGTGGCATTACAGCTCACAGCAACCTCCAACTCCTGGGCTCAAGCGAGTCTCTTGCCTCTGCCTCCCAAGTAGCTGGGACCACAGGCGCCCGCCACAACT
>CAUYTI010086453.1:0-47494 GCA_963575145.1 Galago senegalensis | reverse complement strand
TTTTTTTTTTTTTTTGAGACAGAGCCTCAAGCTGTCCCCGTGGGTAGAGTGCCGTGGCATTACAGCTCACAGCAACCTCCAACTCCTGGGCTCAAGCGAGTCTCCTGCCTCTGCCTCCCAAGTAGCTGGGACCACAGGCGCCCGCCACAACGCCCGGCTATTTTTTGGTTGCAGCCGTCATAGTTGTTTGGCGGGTCCGGGCTGGGGATTCGAACCCGCCACCTTAGGTGTACGTGGCTGGCGCCTTAGCCAGTTGAGCTATAGGCGCCGAGCCAAAACCCAGGTAATCTTATAGTTACCCAGAAAACAGGTAAGAACAGCTTACCCAAATATGCCATTTGGTTGCCTCCAATGTAAAGAAACCTGCCACATATTTTGCCTTTTTGTTGTGGGGGAAGATACAGCAATTTGACACTAAACACAGGTCTTTAAACAGACCTGTTGGGCTTGGCGCCTGTGGCTCAAGTGGCTAAGGCGCCAGCCATACACCTAAGGTGGCAGGTTTGAATCCAGCCCAGGCCTGCCAAACAATGATGGCTGCAATCAGAAAATAGCTGGGTGTTGTGGTGGGCGCCTGTGGTCCCAGCTACTTGGAAGGCTGAGGCAGGAGACTTGCTTGAGCCCAGGAGTTGGAGGTTGCTGTGAGCTATGGTACCATGGCACTCTACCCAGGGGGACAGCTTGAGGCTCTATCTCAAAAAAACAAAAAAACCCAGAGCTGTTGGTTTTGGTCCAGCTTTTCTAGTTGTTTGCAGCCTACGTAGGTTAAAAAAAAAAACAAACAAAAAACCTAGTTCTTCATTGCCTAGAACTCTATCTAGAGGATTCTAGAGAAATTTACTGGAGGCTCCCTATACCCTCTCAGTCAAAATACACAGGTATGAGTTGTACGTAGGTCCACTGCAATAACTTAGGGATATGGAACCCAGAGAAAGGTCACTAAAAGCAAAGGCATATGGTTGGTAGAGTCAAAAGTCTGTTCAAAGGAACATGGAGAGCTCAGCCTAATTAGAGAAGAGGTTTTATGTATAGAACCAGAGATTAAAGTTGATTTTTATCTTCTGTACAACTGGAAACCACTGAATATTTATTGTGCTACATTATTTTGAAAGCTGTGTTTAATATGATGGTGGTGACATGCAAGATAGTCTAGAGAAGAAAGAACAGAGGCAGAGAAACCACTCAGAATCTAAGTTAACGAGAAGCATCACAGTGTAATGAAAAGAATGTTGACATTATAGTCACAGGACTAATAGTAATTACTGATCTTGGCACCTTGGGCTTCCTTACTGACACACTACTCACCTTGTAGTCCTGCAGTAAATATTTGAATGATGAAATGTTAGTAACTTTTACTTAACTCACAGAGTGGTTATATACATATAATAATGATTTAATCCTTTAAAATGTATAAAATTTAAAGTGTAATATATATTGAAAGCTTAAAGAAGTAGACACAGACTAATGAGGGCAAAAGACAATAATTACTCCAATATATTGAATCTTAGCGACTAGAATAATATATTCACCTAAGTAGGTCAGTCAGGAGAGAAATTGTTATTTCTCTAATAAAAAATAGTTATTATTTAAATTGTTGATATGTTTAGCAGGCTTTTCTCTATATATATACATATGAGTTTCATACAATTTTATTTTTCATGAGATTTAACATCCTTTATAAAATTTTAAATTCCTAAAAAAAAAGATATCACCTGGGGAGTTTGTATTCCCTCTTCATTTAAAAGAAAAAATAAAAAGAAACCTGTATACGCTAAAATTCCATCTGTTTTGTCCAGTTTATTGGTAAATTGAATGCAAATGGCACTGACTGGCTTAAGGATTGTTAGGGCTTACCAATTTAATACCAAACTGCTATTCTTTATGTTTATCACTTTAAGTAGTTGTTATTATTGGTATCTTAAGGTACTAGTACCCTATCATAATGCAGGCAAACAATTCTGTAAGAGACGTAATCAGATATCTTGTTGAAAGTGATAGGCATGATTCTTTTACATTTTAAATGTATATGCCTTTTGTTTAGAAGACCCTAAAATGTAAGTTGGTTTTTATACCTTTTGAAATCCTTAGTTTCTCCCAATATATTTTTAATTAAGTTGTGATGGACACTCAACCCTCACAGTTTCTTTTACTCTAAATATTTTTCCCGCAGAGTTAATTTGGTTTTCTCTGGACTACTGTAGTATTTTACTAAATCTGTCTGGGAACTTGAATTCCTAATAACATCCAAGATCTTTGGCAGCTCTGGTCAAAAAGTGCTTCAGCCATTAAGAAGCTGATTTGGAGGTTAGAACAAGCTCTCTTTTTGTAAGCATATCTGCCTCTCATTTTAATCTTTCCCTTACATGAACAGAATCTTGGTTATGTAGAATTCTGCTTGCATGGAACTTTTGGGGTTTTTTGGACCAATACAATTTTACATATTTAACATCTTTTCTAGTTCTACTCCAAATGATACACATTATGTTTTTACTTGGGACCACCAAAATAGTGTGTTAGCATCCCCCCTTATCCAGTTGTCAGACTTTGGCTTTCATAACCTAGGGATACTAGAAGGAAAAAAAAACTAGGGCCAAGGAAAATAGGTGTTTTAAGCTTTATTCTGTAACAAAATATTTCCCTCTTCTGAAATCAGGTATTTCATGAACTTGAATGGGCACTGGGATTGATTCCACATCTTGGGGGTTGTGAATTGAGCTGCAATAAACATTCTAGTGCACATGTCCTTGTGATAAAATGTTTTTTCTTCTGGATACTTAGTAATGGGATTGCAGGATCAAATGTTAAGGTCAAATTTTAGCTCTTTGAGGACTCTCCATACTTCTTTCCACAGAGGCAGTCCCACCAGCAGTATAAAATTATTCCCTTCTCTCCACAGGTATGCCAGCTTCTGCATGCAGCTTTAGTGTTTCATGGTGTGGGCTATTCTCATTAGGGTGAGGGGAGATTTCAAAGCCTGTTGTGAACTGAGCTGCAGACATAACTACTTTTCTGTAAAAAATTATGTTCTGGGTTCCAGAGTAGGAATGAACCTCAAAATACATCTGGAGACTTTAAAGGCTTTATCCTTTCCTTCTGCTATAGAACCAGACTTACCAATTTTATCTGTCCTGCATGCCTGACATTTTTTGACTACTCGAGTAATAAGATCATACTCAACAAATTTCACTTCACATATGTGACAAAAGGCTTTTTAAATAACCTCTATCTACACTACATTCTTTATATTCTGTCCCAAGAATTTTTTTTTCTACCTGGGCGTGCTGGCTCATGCCTGTAATCCTAGCACTTCGGGAGGCTGAGGTAGGTGGATCACCTGAGCTCAGCCTGAGCAAGAGGGAGACCTTGTCTACACTAAAAATAGATAAGAAAACTAGCTGGGCCTTGTGGTGGGCACCTAGCTACACAGGAGGCTGAGGTAGGAGGATTACATGATCCCAAGAGTTTGAAGTTGTTGTGAGCTATGACACCACAGCACTCTGCCCAGAGCAACAGATTATCTCCCTCCTAAAAAAAAAAAAAAGTTTCTGGGTGGCGCCTGTGGCTCAAAAGGGTAGGGTGCTGGCCCCATATGCTGGAGATGGCAGGTTCAACCCAGCCCCGGCCAAAAAAAAAAGTTTCTTCCATTTTGTGATTTCAGAGTAATCTTTAATATTGTGAGTATACATGGGTTCCCAATCACCTTGATTCCCACTTATTACAAATAAGTATTACCACGTGGCTCCAAATTACTTGCAGTATTTAGGCTTACAATCTTGTTAACAGCACAGAATAGTACTCTCTTCAGCTAACTGAACAGAAATAGATAATAAATTATTCCGGCCATATGACAGCCAAATGACATTAGTCAAAAAATAAACAAAGGTCTCCCAAAGAGTCTAGTGAAATGGTAAGAGAATTCAGCCATACAGAAGTTAGTACAGACATGCCATATTTAAATGAAAATAAATTGTGGTAGTTCTACATTTTATGTTTCAAGAGGTGACTAAAAAAATAAAAAAATCATGCATCAATAGATACTAATTGTATTAGTTTATATTTTTCCACAAAACTTTAGTTTTACAGTTCTTTAAGAACATAGGGCATTCATACCAAGTATTGTTTTATTAAAATGTTACATTTTATTGTAATGTTTTATAAATATGATTTTATTATAACATTCTAATAAAAGTGGAGGAGGAATCCTCAAAAAATTATTTTACGAAAGCTCACAGTACACTAATTTTCTCCCTGTACTGTCTACTCTTAGTGCAGCTATCTCAGATCTTTTTCACAATCAGTTTCATCTGGATTGCATCATTAGCATCCTAACTGCTCTCCTTGTCTCTAGTCTCCACCCCAACATATACTTGGGATACATACTCCACGTTACTATTATAGTTATCTTTTTCAACTGGTATCTAATTAGGCTTTATGTTAAAAACTCAATTCCCCTATCCCATCCCCTTAAGAGTAAAATGCCTCAACATCTCCACTGAGGTCTTTCTTTTTTCTCTTGTCTTTTTATTTTCTCCCCTTCTATTTCCACCACCATTCCCCCTGCCCACCCACCCCCTACACACACACAAAATACTGCAGCCAAATTACTTGCAGTTTCCAAAACAGCCAGGTCATCTTCTCTGAGACTTTGCTTCTTGTTCCCTCTAGCTGGAGACTTCCTCACTTTTCTCCTTCCTACTTCACCTCCTTTTTTATTTCACTTCACTTTTTTTTTTTTTTTTTGGTCATTTTAACATAACTCTCTTGCTCAGAGAAAATTTCCCTGACCACTCCAGCTGAGTTAGGTAAATTAATACGGCTCTGTGCACACATTTACTGTCTTTTGTACAAGTGAAAATCCACTAATCCATTCCCCAGAAATGGAAGTAAAGTCCTTGAGTGAAGTTTACTTTTTTCCTGCTATCCCGTAACTTAAATACTATAATGTAGAATTAATAATACTTAAGTACTGATATAAAGTCAACACAGCTTATGCTACATATAAGGGAAGAGAGGAGGAAAACAAAGATATTTGCCAAATATGTTTACACATAGATGTACTGATAACAAAATGAGGAAATGCTCCTGACAAGGAGGAAGAAAAAAAGCTTCTCATTCCCTGTTAATAGGGTTCACCCCAAGAACGGTTTAAGTTTACCTTTGATGTTTTCCTTCCCATTTCTTTCTGCATTCCTCTTTATCAGCCTCCCATGTCTAAGTTTCTCTTGAAGAGTTGAACTTCAAGCATTGTAAGGCCTAAGGTTCTTGTGTGGTTCTTTTTGTAAAATGGGAAATCTGTGTCACATTATTCCTTTCCTAGCTATATCAGAGAAAGCTCAGTCTCATTACTACTTAATCACTAACCTCAAGATTTGAAATTTATAATTTCATAATTTGCTATTATGAAGGGGTATCTGAAATCATTAAATGAGCCTAATTCTTTAAGCACTTTTAGATGCAGTGGAATACCCCTCAGCAAAATTTCTTTTGTTTTTCTAGTGCCATGTGTTAACCTACATATTCTGTGCAATGAAAACAAGCCTAGATACTATGTAGCTGAAACTAAAAATTACCTCACATTAAGTAGCTCCATCAAGTCACTTAGATACCATGGATCCTTTCTGTACCACAATGATCCTTTAGATCACAGAGAAGAAATTTTATTTTAATATTTATTATCAGTTCTCTTGTTAAAAGAATTCTCACATATATATATATATATATTTTTTTTTTTTTTTGAGACAGTCTCATGTCACCCTGGGTAGAGTGCCATAGTGTCATAGCTCACAGCAACCTCAAACTCTTGGGTTTAAGAAATTCTCCTGCCTCAGCCTCCCAAGTAACTGGGACTATAGGCACCTGCCACAACGCCCAGCTATTTTTTGGTTGCTGTTGTTCAGGAGGCCCAGGCTAGATTAGAACCCGCCACTTCTGGTGTCTGTGGGTTACACCCCTGCGGCTGAGCTATAGGCGCCAAGCCCCTCACATAGATTTTTTAAAAGTCAAATCCAATATTGGAAAAATAGTAATCATTTCTAGTCAAAAATCACCTCCATTTACTTTAGATTTTTTTATATTATTGAAATAAGAAAGATCACAATTAGGTTGGAAAGTAATTTTAATTCCTTATTTTTAGTCAAGTTCCTAATCCCTCAAATCTTTGGATGGCTTCCTCTCGATTTTTAACCTATTTAACTTAAAATTTTAAGAAAATTTTTAATATTTATAGTATACCAAAAATCAGGTATATTCTATTTCTGATAACTATGAACATTTATTTTCCATGAAAATACAATTCTATTTAAAAGTTAACTTTTAATCACTGTTTTATCAAGCAAATAATATTAATGAAAATGCAGGCAACCCTTGACCAACATGTTTTAACTCCACCCCTTCCACCTCTGCCACTCTTGAAGCAGCAAGACCAACCCTTCCACCTCAGCCTACTCAATGTGAAGATGGCAAGGATGTATACCTTTATGATGATCCACTTTCACTCAATAGTAAATATATTTTCTCTTGTTCTTTTCTTAATGTTTTTTCTCTAGCCTAATTTTAAGAATACAATATATATAGTATACAATATCATACAAAATTTATGTTAACTGTTTATCATTAAGGCATCTGGTCAATAGTAGGCTATTGAAAGTTCAATTTCTGGGGAGTCAAAACTTACACGCAGATTTTTTACTGGACAGGGGTCAGCGTCCCTACCCTCTATATTCTTCAAGGCTCAACTGTACCTCTAAATTTTTAAGACAATTTGACAGTACATATCCCAATAAGGCCTCTATGTGAGTAACCTTTGGGCCAGGCACAGTGGCTCACGCCTGTAATCCTAGCACTCTGGGAGGCCCAGGCAGGAAGACTGCCTGAGTTCACAGGTTTAAGACCAGCATGAGGGCTCTGTGCCTGTAGCTCAAGCAGCTAGGGCACCAACCACATACACCAGAGCTGGCAGGTTTGAGCCCAGCCTGGGCCTGCCAAACAACAACCAAAAAAAAAAGCTGGGCTTTGTGGCAGGCACCTGTAGTCCTAGCTACTTGGGAGGCTGAGTCAAAAGAATCGCTTAAGCCCAAGAGTTTGAAGTTGCTGTGAGCTGTGACACTACCCAGGGCGACACAGTGAGACTTTGTCTCAAAAAAAAAAAATACCAGCATGAGCCAGAGCCAGACTTCATCTCTAAAAATAGCAGGGCGATGTGGCAGGGGCCCTATGTAGTCCCAGAGGCTGAAGCAAGGGCATCACTTGAGCCCAGGAGTTTGAGGTTGCTGTGAACTGTGATGCCAGAGCACTCTACTGGGAAGTACAAAAAAAAAAAAAAAAGACTATTTAACAAAATAGTCAAACAAAATATAAATTACAAGGTGGCACCTGTACCTCAAGCAGCTAAGGCGCCGGACACATACACCAGAGCCAGTAGATTCAAATCTGGCCCAGGCCTGCCAAACAGCAATGACAACTACAACCAAAAAATAGCTGGGCATTGTGGTGGGTGCCTGTAGTGTCCCAGGTACTTGGGAGCCTGAGGTAAGAGAACTGCTTAAGCCCAGGAGTTGAAGGTTGCTGTGAGCTGTGACACCATGGCACTCTACCCAAGGTGATAGCTTGAGGCTCTGTCTCAAAAAAAAAAAAATTATACACACACACACACACACACATATATATAAAACGTTGTTTACACTGAAGGTAAAGCCTCTTATTAGCTGTAAATTGTCCACATTTTCAGTATTACAAGGACACTGTATTTATCAGTAACCTGAAAACTCTTTATGAGAGGTTTAAAAATAGTTAATAGTAAGCTCCCAGACTGATTACCCAATTTTGGGTAACAATTTGTCATTTTTAAAGAGATAATTTACATCACATGAAATTAACTTTTTTTTTTTTTTTGAGACAGTCTACCCTCTGTAGAGTGCCGTAGCATCATTGTAGCTCACAGCAACCTCAAACTCTTGGGCTTGAATAATCCTCTTGCCTCACCCTCCCAAGTAGCTGGGACTACAAGTGCCTGCCACTACTGCCCAGCTAGTTTTTTTCTATTTTTAGTAGAGATGGGGGTCTCATTCTTGCTTAGGCTGGTCTTCAACTCCTGAGCTGAAGCAATCCACCTGCCCTGGCCTCCCAAAGTGTTATAGGCTTGAGCCACTGCACCTAAACTAAAATTAACTCTTTTAAAGGTTTTGATACATATATATTCACAGAGCTGTGCTACCACAGGCCATTATCTAATTTTAGAACACTTCTTCGCTTCTCTCCCTCAAAAAACCCATACTCATTAGAAGTCATTCTCCATTTCCCTGCCCCTAATTCCTGGCAACTAGTAATCTGCCTTTTGTCCTTGCAAATTTGCCTCTTCTGATCATTTCATAGAAATGCAACCAAAAAATATATGGCCCTTTACAGCAGGCTTTTTCACTTGGCAGAATGTTTTCAAGCTTCAAGATACATGTTGTAACATGTATCAGCAATTTGTTCTTAATACTATTCCATTATAGGGATATATCACTTTTAATTTATCCATTCATCAGTGATAAACATTTAAATTGATTGTACTTTTTGGCTATTTTAAATAGTGCTACTCTAAACATTTGTAAGTTTTTAAGTATGTAGAAAAATGCTTTATTTTTATTTCAAAGATTTATGTGTTCATCACATGCCAACAACAATCTTATTAAGGACAAAAATGATGGTCTTAGCATGAAATAACGTAGTTTCTTAAACCACATTAATTTGACTTAATAAAGGTGAGATTCTGAATTGGTTATATTTGGAAACTCATTTGATTTTTAAGCAAATAATATAAAATAACAAACATTTGGTTGACTTAGGCTCCAAATTACTTATTCCAGGCAGAATACATAAATGTGCATTCTGGATATAAAGTCTGGACAATAGCATTTACAATGTAATTAAACTAGTAAAATGGTATATACACAGTACTGGAGGCAGTGTCCTTGGCATGTTCTAAAACTCCATGATGAAGTTACGAAGATACATGAAAATAGAGATATAACACTAATAAATATATACTAATCTAGATTAATTATATTTATTCAGAGGTACATTTTAATTAACCTCTGTATTCAAAGTTATTATAATGTGGCCCCTCACTGAAGAATTCACGTAGTAGTAGGACCACGGCATATCTTCATTATTCATATTAGTACTTTAACAATTATCTAATAATTTGTACCTTCATTAATTTCTGAATGTAAATGTTTCTTTCAGTACTTAAAGACAGAATCTTTTTTTAGCCTTTCCCAGACTGTAATATTAAAAAAAAATTATTTTCCTGTCTTCTTCCAGATGGACATTTTTGCCATTATAATTCAAATAAGTTAAATGAGTGAAAATGTTTTAACTTTATTTTCAACAGTTAAGTGGGCTCTGTATAACAGTGGACATGTAAACAGTGTTTAAAAAAATTGAGCTAATCCTGTTTCATCCTATGGCATCAAATGCTTCTAGGCTATGTTCCTTTTAATTTCAACCTTAGGAAAATGAGAGCACAAATATAAAGCTCACTCTCTCTTCTCTTCTCCTCTGCTCTCGCTCCTCTTCACTCTCCTCTTTTTCTCTCCTCCTTGGTGCTACTCTGCAGCCTCCCTCCCCCACCAATAAAGACCTTTCGTACAAAAAAAAAGAAATATAAGCTCACCAATAGCAAATACAAACAAGTGCAGTAAACAGAAAGCCTAATTAAACAATGAATTCACTTTAGTGCCTAAAAACATGAATTTGGGATTATACAATCCCTTACCTCTATAACAGGATTAATCTAGAACTCTATTAGGATTTATTTATGAGTCATCATTTCTTACATAAAACCTTGATAGTAGGCAACATAAAAAATACAATAGCAGTATTCTAAGATTTTAAGTTTTAGATTTAAGATGCCAAAATATGGAAGGCAGGAAAAACTGGGTAGATACATTTTTTTAAGCAAAAATTCCATTACAACAAATTTCTGTAAAAAAACTACTTTCTAATGTCAAATGATAGTCCTTATTTTAAGGTGGTCGTGGATATAATCAATACTACTACAAAAGAAGAATTTGGAAAATCCTTTTTAGTCACTGAGTGGAATTTTACCTGGAATACTAAGTAGTACATACACATTTGAGGTAGCAGATATGTGTTGCCCTAATGGGAAAATTAGTATTGGCCAACAGTTGAAGGGCTAAAAATAAACAGTTTAGTTTTAAATCCTGGCTCTACTTACTTATTAACCGTAAAACCTTGAGTGTTGTCAACTTTATTATGGCGATTTTATGAAATAATGAATTAAAGAAATCAGCAGAGTACTTTGATTATAAAAACATATTAAACATTTTAAATGTACAGTACTGTAATTTCTTTCATCCTTGATTGTTTTCATTTTGTAATTCTTCCACCATATCTTATTTACAAAGGCATGTAATAAATGTGATACAATGAAATCTTAAGTTATCCAAAATGCCTAGGAAATGAAAACATTCTAGATAAATTTTTCACAGGACAGCTTTATAGGTGCTCCCAAAAAGAAAAAAAAAAAGGTAAAAAACTATCTCCTCCATTGACTATACACTTCATACCTTCTTTTTTTTGGAGACAGAATCTCACTTTGTCACCCTTGGTAGAAAGCCATGGTGTCATAGCTCACAGCAACCACAAACTCTTGGGCTCAAGTGATCCTCTTGCCTCAGCCTCCTGAGTAGCTGGAGTACAGGCACCTGCCACAATGCCAGCCTATTTTTAAAGATGAGGTCTCATCCTGGCTTAGGCTAGCTAGTCTGAAACCTGTGAGCTCAGGCAATCCACCTGCCTTGGCCTCCCAAATGCTGGGATTACAGGCGTGAGCCATGGCACCCGGCCACTTCATACTTTCTTAAAGAGAATATACTGGTTGTAAACTTTTCTTGATGAACTGGTATTATAAATATCAATTGTAATTCTATGTTAAAATTTAACAAACCCTTCAAGACTCCACCTAAGATTTTTTAAAGCATGAAGTCTTTGAATAGACATTGGAGGGTATATAAATTTGAATAGAAAAAAAAATCACATCTTATTTTTACTAATCTCTAACTAAAACTTAACATTCCTTCAATTGTAAATGTAGGCAACAAACAGCATTAGTTGTAGCTACTCTACAACTCTATTTGTATCACAAATGGAAAGCATAAATATGGTAGATTACGTAACAATTGCTGCTAACTCTGGGAACATCATTTATGTTCACCATTATTTCAAACTTTTAGTCTTTATTAGACCCACCTCCAGATCCTGGGTTAATAAAGCACATACATAACCTATATCACAAATGTTTTTGTTTAATATTCTAATAACTTGCATTTCAAACATATTGTAAGGCACTAAATTTCATTTTATGTAACATAGGAAATATTCTGGGAAGGGTCCATGGCTCTACTAAACTGCCAAAGTGGTTTGTGGCACAAAAACGTTAAGACCTCTAACCTGGATGGAATTGAAACTCATTCTTCTTACTAAAGTATCACAAGAATGGAAAAGCAAATATCCAATGTCCTCAATACAAATATGAAGCCAGTAGACTAGCTAATATGTACCCACATAGGACTAAAACTCAATTCACGTTGGCAGGAGGGGAGAGGATTGCTATGCTCCCACATAATGGGCACAATATAGGGATATATGGCATACCTTTTGGATGAAGAACATTAACTACATGATGGACTCTAACAAATTCAAATATTGTAATCTGGTTGTTTGTAGAAAAATAAATGTAAAAAACAAAAACGTTAAAAACTCTGACCTCACATTTGTCTCACTTTGCTGTGCTCTGTTAATCCACAGAGTTAATGTTCCAATATGCTTTCACACTGAAGGTAGTTTAAATTAATACAAATTGGCTCCTCTGGGGCTTTGCTTCATGGAGCTCCTTGGATATTGTGAGTTCCCTTTGAATAGGTAGTAATGTTTCCCACCATCCTTGTACTTTGGCTTCTGAAGGAACAAAACAAATGGAGAAATAAGTCAAGTAAAATTAGATCTGTGTGGCACCTAAAAGTACAATTATAAAACCCCCTACTCTCTTATATTCTAAATTAAGAGACAATATGAAATTCCATTTGATACATTTTCCTAATTTTTTTTTATAGACACAGAGTCTCACTTTATCACCCTCGGTAAAGTGCCATGGCTTCACAGCTCACAGTAACTTCCAGTTCTTGGGCTTAGGCAATTCTCTTGCCTCAGCCTCCCGAGTAGCTGGGACTACAGGCAACCACCACAAGGCCCAGCTATTTTTTGTTTGTAGTTTGGCAGGGGCCAGGTTTGAACCTGCCACCCTCCATATATGGGCCTGGTTCCCTACTCACAAAGCCACAGATGCCACCCACATTCTCCTAACCTAACTGCAGGTTCAAATTCTACTTATGCCACTTATTAGCTGTGTCACCTTGGAATAAACTTCTCATGTGCCTCATTTTATTTATTTATAAAGGAGACTAATAAGCACAGTACCTAGTACATGATAAGTTCTATAAATGTTACCTACATTACTATAAATTTATCCTGTGGCCAGTATCCTGACAGGCAACTTTAATAACTTCCATGTCTAAAGCACTGCAGAGTCTACAATGTCCTTTCACATATATTATGACATTTGAACTCCTCAATAACCCTGTAAGAAAAGACAATTATTACACCCTGTCCAATGTTGAAGAGACTCAGAAGGTAAGTAACCAGATCACTATGACACAAATGGGAAGCAATAACCAAAAACTCAAACTTGGGTTTTGTCCTCACTCCCATGCCTAAATCCTGTGCTTCTAATGTATTTGGCTAGCTAGAAAAGAGAAAAGAAAGATTATTCAGGGAAGAGGAATAGGGCAAGGTCTTCATTAAACCAGAGAAATCTGTATCACCTGGGAGCCTGCTAAAACTGTAGAATCTCAAGCTCCACCCCAGCCTACTACATCAAACTTGTATTTAGAATAAAATCTCAGGACTCAGGTGGTTCCTGCGGACACTAGTTTGAGAAACAGTTTAACAATTTGACTAACTGCAAGGGTGACACTACATGGTCATTTAAAGAGTATAATTAGGCCATTAATGATATTAAGTTTTTTACTAAGTCATACTTTCTACAACAATTTCAAGGAAATTTATTTTTCCGTGTAACAAAAATCTCCATCTCGGTAACTGGATCATTAAGGAATGCTGGAAAACCTTAACCTAGTCAGTGCTTAACCTCTAAGTTCCTTTTAAAAATTAAAGTCGTACTATCTTTTGCCTGCAGGAGAGGAAAATCGCCCTCTCTATACTTTACACTCGGCAGATTAAATTAAAACAGACCAATCCAATCCATATAAACCGCTCCCATTCTCCCGACATTTCAGGAAGTACTTTGACCCCTAAACTCAGATTTCTTGATTTCGCCACTTTCTGGCTCAAGAAGTGAAATACCGCAACAGTAGAAAAAAAAGTATTAAGATACCAAGCGTGCTCCCACGCCTAAATCTTGGCGCGTGGAGGCGATTAATTACGGAGAGAAACAGCTCGCCCCTAACCCTTTCTTCTCCGTCCTCAACAACTCACAATTAAGCTCTATTCAGCGGCTGCTCTACTAACTCTGGGAACCGGTCTATTGGCCTACTCTTCTCAAGTATTGATCCTTCCAGGATCATGGGAGCACTTATCAGCGGCCACCTGGGTCTATTTAAAACTACTGCCAATTAGATGGGCGCCTCTTCCCACTGGCTGACCAACCCAGGAGGGCATGCGAGCAAACGTGGCTCACCTGCTCCACAAAAAACCTCAAAAGCCCAGCTCAACCTAGACTAAAGGTATCTAGTAATTAATCCATGGTACCTCCCACCATACATTCCTGATTGGGCGCGCGAGAGAGGATGTGTCGACGCGCGCTCTTACCAGTCCGGGGAATTCCATTTCCTCTCCCACCCACCTGCGTAAGCATTCAGGGGCGGTGCTTTCCCGGCGGAGACCCGCCCCAGTTCGAGCCGGTGTCTCACTGCATCTCGCGAGAACACGTGGATTTGGAGGCGGGCCTCCGTCCGGAAGGCAGCACAAAACTGCCCTTAAGTCATTGCAGCGCTACTGCTCCGGTTAGCCAGCCACGAGGTTCTCGCGAGATTCGCCTCAACACCAAGTGAGGAAACTGGGGGACGCTTGTTGGGAGGGGCAAGAGGCTCGACCGCGCAGCTGCCGCTTCTATTACCTTCCTCCCATGGTCTCCTTCCGGTTCTCGATGCTTCTCTGGGTCTAAGGGTTTCCGCCACTCGCCTACCCTCCCCCCAAGCCCATGACCCGCCTCCGTCCCCAGCCCTCCCAGTCCAACCTCCAGTCTGTTTAGTAAGAAGGTGCTGTTCCAAAAAGAAGGAAAAGTGGGTGGCACGACTTCGCTCGGCTCTAGACGTGGGAAGTAAACCGTCTTCCCTCACACTTACATTCGCCCTGTGCTCGCGACGGCGGCGTTGGCGGACTGATACGCGGCGGTGAAGAGGCAGGAGGAGGGGGAGGGGCGGAGCGTGGCAGCTGGCAGTAGTTCCGTCAGAGCGGACATCTTGTGGCTGTGTCGTGCGCGTGAGCCCCGTAGGGCCGGGGAGGCACCAGCTGCCGCGCGGGGAGGAGGCCGAGGCCGCAGCTTGAGGGAGGCCCCGGCCCCTCTGTACGCGTGGGTGTGGACCACTAGGGGAAGGGAAAGGAGGCCGGCCCAGTGGCCGGCCGGGTAAGAGGGGAAATACGGGCCCTGAGTGGCTTGAGTGGCCAGCCGGTTGGGTGGAGTAGGGTGGGAAGGCTGGAGAAGCCGGAGCCTCGCCTGCTTAAGGGGGAGGGGGCATGGGCGCGTCCTCGCGCCTAAGCCGGAGCCTCGGGCAGCACGGGCGCGTGGTGGAGGTGGCTGGGCGGCTTCGCGCGGGAGCGCGCTGGAAGGCGGAGTGTACGGTGGCGTCAGGGGCGACACAGAATACCTCTCGCTGCGGGGATAGCAACACATTACTATCTTGTCTTCCTTCATTTCTTTCCCTTCCCTGGCCGCACCTTTGGGCAGAAACCGAAAGAAGCCCGGCGTCAGCCCGGAGTCTCCTTCCCCTCCCCCTTGCCTTTCTTTGCCCTAGTGACGCCGGCATAGCGCCGACTAGGCCCCGGCTCCTCCTCTGCTGGGCTCCGGACCCTGCCCCGCACCCACCCTTTTCTCCTACGCCTCTTCCTCTCCCACCCGTGTCTCTTCCTTTCGAGAGGCCAGAGAGTTAGACTTGTACCCATCCCTACGCTCTTCCTGTCACCCTCGCCCCCACTTCGGCCCGAAGCACGGCATAGAGGCTGTTGGTGGCTTTGGCTTGCCACGCACCCCACCCACCCCGGATCGCGACCGTTTTAAGGGATTCATCAGGGTCTCTCTGGGGCCTGTGCGAGTGCTGATCTGCTCCGTTTTTGCAAAAGGCGCCTGTGTCTGGCAGAGCCGGTGTGAGACAAGACAATCGTTCCCCGTCGCCCGGATAATCAAGAGTTTTGGCCGGACCTTTGAGCACACACCGGGATAGTGAGGAGCCAGACGAAAAGCACAGACTATGGCGCTGAAACGGATTAATAAGGTAACTCGTTGGGGACTGAAAGGAATGGGGTCGTTGGAGGAAAGGAAGGCTCAGGCCCGATGGAAAGCGTGGGGGCGGGAGGGAAGTCTAAGTCTGAAAATACCTCTCCTTGGGTCACTTCTTCCATTGGGGGATTGAAAACGCGGATGTACTTCACCAAGAATTGAAGTTTAAAGCTAGGGAACCGGAGCTCTTGTGGCAGGGTGAGGTGTTATTCTGAGTGTTTCAGTGGAATCGGTACAAATAAGAGGTTGGGGAGAGTGATTAAAGTCGCCTCGGTTTTCATTTTTTAAGTGTTAGTGCCTTTGGGGTCTGAACTGCAGAGAGAAGCTTCAGATGTCATGGCGTTTTCTGTTCTTCATGCTTGAAAACTTATTTTAATTATGAGATTAAGGCGGGGGGGGGAGAGAAAAGAAACTCGGACTAGAGAAGGTCAAAGAGATGTGGCAGGTTGCGAACTTTACTTGGGGGTCCGGGTAGAAATTTCTTGGTTGCTGAAGGATTGTGAATGAGTCTAGTGAGAAACTTGTTCGACTTAGGGTAGGTTACACAAGAATTAGGGGTTGGGAGGAGGTGGAATGACACAATGTTGCCACTTCCTATGTTTTGTAGTTGCAGCTTTTTACCCGAAGCTATTTATCAGAGGCACACCGGGAACTGATGTAAAAGCATTCTGGAAGCTCCCTTTTTTTCTTGGCTGGGGGAGGCGGGAGAAGGGGTGGATTGGCATGGGAAAGCTAGGTGTAGCTATTTTTGCCTCGTCTCATTTAGTAACACCCTCGAGGAAGATTGTTTAGCTACTTAAGTGTGGTTTGATAGTAAATTATCGATTTGAGTTGAAAACTAGGATTTTTCCGAGCTCTGGGAGTGAGAGCGGAACCTCCACCTCCGGTGGCTTAGTCTCATTTTCTTGCTCTAACTTCTGTCCCGCATTTTAAGATGGCGGCTGCTTTAACTGGTTCAGGCTCTTTCCGGCATCTCCTTTCGTAATGATGTGAAATAATATTCTTTGTTAAATGTTAATTTTTACATCAGGTCCTGCACTGCTCTAAGATGCTCTACTCAAGGCTTACCTAAATTCAAACCCTCAGACTGTATTTCCCTTTTTTGGTAACTTGTGTATGTGTGGTGTGTTTGATTCTTGCACAATCCAGAAGGGTGGAGTATTTACAGCTAAGTTGAAAAAAATGTCATGGAATAAATTCGGCCTTACTAGAAAAATGGCAGGGGGTGGGGTGTTATAGGTTAGAAACTTTGGTTTTGATAGGCTGCTTTTCAAAAAGACTTTAATGGGAGGGAATGGCAAGTTGCCTCTACGAAAATAAAACTGATGCTGTTGTCCTGGAGTGTATTTGGCAAAACTGGTGTCTTATGAAAGATAAAGGTTTAAATATTAACTCTTAATGTACTGATAGTGAAATCTTGAATTTTGTTTTAGGCCGTCATTGTATTGTCATTGTGGGTTCTGTGAAACACAGATTTAAACCTTGGGAGACGAAGGAGAAGGAAAAAACTTTTTTGAAAGTTACGAGTAAAAAGGGATTATTTTTAAATAACTTTTTGTGGCCACTTTAAAGGCCAGCAACGCATTGCAGAAGCATAGGTATATTTTATGGCACACTTAATGCAAAGAACACAACATTCAGTATAAATTAAAACCTTTTATTTATGGGAATTAGTTCAGGCCACTGAGATGTGGTATTTGCATATGTAGAACAGTACACTTTAAAGGAAGGTCTCATGGATGTTTTTTCTTTTACAGGTGATACCCAGCTGCTGTGACACCACTTTAATGATTTTAAAAGTTCTAGAGAGGCAATATGACATAATGGTTAAAAGTGTGAACATTGGAGCAAAAATAACTTCAGTTAGATTTCTAGCTCTGGGCAAGTTGATGTATATGCCTCTGTAAGATGGGTATTTGTTGAATATTGTGTGCTTCATCTGTACCAAGCAGTGTTTTAGACATTGAAATGGCAGCAGTGAGCAAAACAAATTTTAGTTCCTAGTTTTTTGTGTTTTTTGAGGATTGAATGCGTTAATGTGTGGTTTTGAACCCACACTTGGCACCTGGCACTCAATTATTATTGCTATTTTAATGTTACAACTTAACAATCCTCAACCTTTTTTACTGAAGAACTTTTGGCTTCTAGTCTAATATTCCTGGTTTTCTTCTATTGAAAATATTTTAAAGATTTATAGAATACAGAGACTTTGACATAAAAACACCTTACAGATTGGAAAAGCCAGTGTGGTTGAGACATTTATTCAACTTAACAGAAAATCTTGACATGTTCATGTGGTTTGGTTTTCAGTTGGTAATGTTAGAATCACATGAGGAAGCTTTTTAAAAAACCCCAATCTGAGCAGAATTTTAGTAAGGGGGCTGTTGGCTCTTTCTTGTAGGCACCTCTGATCTAGAAATAGGGGTCAAATAGCCATTGGTGTCAATACTGTGTTATGTACCTCTTTATCTGAAAAATTCGGATTTCAGATATTTAAGTATATCTGCATTCCTCACTAATGTTACAGAAAGGCTTTCTGAATTACATTTAACTTTTAGTAGTTTGATTAAGCCTTTGAATTTATACTTTTTTTTCTTAAGTTATGTTCTTAAAATAAGCTTGATTAAACCAAACAATTATGGTTTCTTGCTGTATGCTTTATTTGGACAAGCTGTTGTGTGGCCTTAAATGGGGCTATTAACAAGTCAAAGTGATATTCCAAGTTGATTAGGGAGGTGTTTGGGAGCCATAGACAAATGTTACCACTCCCATTAAACAAAAGGAATACAGTAGGGGTGCTTGGGGGACATTTGAGGAGAACTTTATGTAAAATCTAATGTGAAGCAGGCCTAAACAGCTCATGTTTTCATTGTTTGCAGTATGTCAGGAAACATTACAATACAACAAACTTAGTAGGTACAATTATATCTCCATTTTGAAATTATAAAACCAAGGTACAGACCCAGGTCCCCAGGTTCATATCATGGCAGTTGGGTTTAGAATCTAGGCCTCCTGGCTCTAGAGTGTGCTCTTAACCACGATACTTTCATGTTCTTCAGGTTTTTGTCATTCAAAAAAGTTTTCTTTTCCATGTATTACTGCCTGCTACTAGTAATAGCTAAGACTTAGCGTAGTCTCTACTAGGTACCAAGTACTGTTTTTAAGCCCTCTAGTATTAACTCATTTAATCCTCAGAGGGACAGCCATGTGAAATAGATGTGAGAATTTTATGGATGAGGTAACAGTCACAGAGGAGTTACTTGTCTCATCACACAGCTAGTGAGTGAAATTCACGAAAGGAGTAAGGCTTAGAGAGCCCTAGCTCTTTGTTGAACCATTTCAGATTCTACTTTATAATGAATGTGGTTTTAGTTTTTACTACCTGAAATAAGCTCTCCTTTACATTAAATAATAGGAATTGGGCTTCTAGGTTAAAGATACTTTGTAAATTGAGATTTTACCTAGTACATGTTTTGAAAGTAAAACTGAATTTTTGTGTGTGTGTAGTCTCTTCAAAGACTGAAAACTACCATGTGCCAGTTAAGTGTTTACAGCTATCTTACAGTGAATAAAATATAATTCCTTACCCCAACTATTAGATGATAGGGTGGATAGACTGTCTTACATGGGGGGGAAGGGTTGTTTGGGTTTTTTGGTGGTCTTCAAGGCTTGTCTATAACTAGCTAACTTACTATGTAGAGTAGTTGTGACTGAAGGATGCTAATCATACAGTATAATGACCTCTTTTAATTTGAAAAAAGGTGAACACTATGTGTCACTAGATTGCTCTGTCAAACCTTAACTCCTGGGTTTGGGTGCCCCTTATTATCCAAGATACAATCTATTCTTGAGGATTCCTCAAAGCATTTTGCTATAATCCTTCTGTTAAAGAATAAACTAGGTTCCTAACAGATAAATATTTCAGATTAAATTCTCAAATCGTAGATTGGCTTATACATTTTTTAATGGCAATTTCTTCTGTTGAATAGTGTATATATTACTAGCTAACTGTATTGTGTATGTGGGTTTTGACATTTTGAGTTAACTTTATATAAAAATGTTCGGAATTTTTAGAGTACACACATGGGCATTCACTAAATTTCTCTCAGGAAATAAACATTAAAGTATTGAATATTGAACTACTGAGCATTTTTGCTCCAGGGTATAGTCCCTGTCTTAAGGACACAGATACCAAAGGATAATTGTTCCATCATCATTTCAACTAAGTTCATAATTTGTTAGGCATCATAGTCTAGTTAAAGGGGATAAAAATGAGGGAAAATGTCATTTTCCCTGAGTCTCTCCTTTGAGTGGAGAAAACAAGCATATTAAAACTGGTATTTGTGACTTTTACCTTTCAAGATACTGAATAGAGTAGAGGAATCATCTATTTTATACTAACTACTTACTTTCCCTTGCCAAAAATTATTTGGAAGTTATCGAGATTAATCTATCTTTATTCTTTGAAAATTTTGTAGTCTTGAATGGATCTTGCTACCATACCAGTGATCTTAAAAATTGAATATTGTAATAAAGTGGGGATATGTTAACTAAGTATCTTATTAGCCAGATTACCTTATTAGATTTATACTCAGAACTGTACCCTCAGCTTTGTTAGGTGGGGAAGGAAAAGGTTCACTGAAGTATATTTATACTTCAAATAACACATTCATGTCTCCCAGCTTTCAGGGTCTTTTGTGTCATTCATAGAACTCCAACTTTTCATACATGAATTTGTCATTAACCTTTGAGTGTATCTCATTTGAGATACTATTTCTTGGTTACTTGCTTCAGGATGGAGTACTTAATGCACATTAATTCAAACCTTGCTATAATTTCATGGCTGATATTTAAGTAGATATTTTCTACCACTGAGATGCTGTTAATTTTTGCCGTTTATGTCCATAAAATGCCTTATTTGCTGTTCATGTATCAAAATTTAGAACCTAAATTTGGTTGTCTTTGCCTGTTTCAGGAAATGGTTACAAAAGAATAGCTTTGAATAATCTTAAATGACTTTCCCTTCATTGTGATATAAAAAAATGTATAGTAGTACTCAGTAGCTTGTTTGATGAAGAGGCATACTTTTCTTGTCTATAATTACAACAGAATAGGAAGTTAATACTTTATCAGTGATGGATTGAGACTGTAGCCCATACCCGTTGATCTTAGAATAAAAACTTACAGAATGTCTTAGAAGTTATAAACTTATAGAAAAACTCACTTTAAGTCTGGAATTCTATGAAATTGTTGAGAAATTAAAAACTTTTTGCCAAACATCCTTCTCTTGAAATAAGTACTGGTAACCATACATGTCTGAGAAGTTTGTTTCCTTCCTTGACAATTGTGTCTACATATATTACACAAAAACGAAGAATTGTTTATAGTGTGATCTTTCATGTGAACAATTACTGTACTACATTTTGATCTTATTAGTCTGAACTTTCATGTTTTGCTAGATTATAAAGGCTCCTTAAGGGTGATTCTACCTCAACATTTTTATAAAGGTATTTCCTCCCCTTCCCACACTATGCTCTTATCTCATTCAGTCCCAAAGGTAGTAATTGTGCTGCTCAGTATAGGTTGTTGAGTCGAAGGCTGTCTTTATAGTAGTGATTCATAGCCATAAATTTTGTCTTTAAGTCAGGTCAAATTTAGTTCTTAAAGAAATAGACTTTTTGGCTTGGCGCCTGTGGCTCAAGTGGCTAAGGTGCCAGCCACATACACCTAAGGTGGCAGGTTCAAATCCAGCCCAGACCCGCCAAAACAACAATGGTGGCTGCAACCAAAAATAGCCGGGCCTTGTGGCGGGTACCAGTGGTCCCAGCTACTTGGGAAGCTGAGGCAGGACACTCGCTTGAGCCCAGGATTTGGAGGTTGCTGTGAGCTGTGATGCCATGGCACTCTACCCAGGGGGATAGCTTGAGGTTCTGTCTCAAAAAAAAAAAAAAAAAAAGAAAGAAAGAAAGACTTTTTAAAATAAAATGCAGGAAAGTCAGGTTCAGTAATGGCCATAAGCTTTTAAATTTTACCCAAAGTGCTGCTAGGAAACATACCTATGCTAACTTATTCTTTCCTCATTGTATAACTTCTGTGATGATGTGCAAGATGGGTAGCAGAGATTGGGATAACAGTGGTTATGGAACACAGTGGTAAGAATGATTATGCTTGAAGGTAGAATCCATGAAGTTGGCCTTATCACTGTAACCAACTAATTTAAATTTTGACAAGTCTTAGGGAAATGATAGAACTTGGACAAACTAGAATAACTTTTTATGGAGTTACATTTTAATAGGGTTGATATTAGAAACTTCATAAGTGCTGCCTTCTGGTTATGTTTATCTGGTATAGAAATGGTATCTTTGAAGGAAAGTTTACAGAACGGTGGCTCTGAGTGAACACTCTCCACTCAGTGGTTAGGGCGCCAGCCACATGCACTAGGGCTGGTGGGTTTGAATGACAACAACAACAATAAAATAGTTGGACGTTGTGGCTGGCATGTGTAGTCCCAGCTACTTGGGAGGATGAGGTAAGAGAGTCACTTAAGCCTAAGAGTTTGAGGTTGCTGTGAGCTGTGATGATAAGCACTCTACTGAGGGCAAAATAGTAAGACTGTCGGGGTTGGAGGGTGATGGGGGAAGGGGAATTCAGTTTTCCATGTCTTTCAGTCTGAAACACTTAATTAAGAAATGTAAGGTTGTGGAATGGCACCTATGACTCATTGGGTGGGGTGCCAGCCCCATATACCAAGGGTGGTGGGTTCAAATCTGGCCCTGGCCAAATTGCAACAAAAAAAATAGCTGGGTGTTGTGGTGGGAGGCTGAGGCAAGAAATCACCTAAGCCCAGGAGTTGGAGGTTGCTGTGAGCTGTGTGACACCACAGCACTCTAATGAGGGCGATAAAGTGAGACTCTGTCTCTACCAAAAAAAAAAAGAGAGAGAAATGGAGGGTTGTATTAGTACAATTGGGCTTTTTCTTCTATTGTCAAATACTGTATCTTTTTTTTTTTTTTTTTTTTTTTGAGACTGTCACCTTGGGTAGAGTGTCATGTTATAGCTCACACAACTTCAGACTCCTGGACTCAAGTGATCCTCCACCACAGTGCCTGGTTAAATTTTCTATTTTTAGTAGAGACAGGGTCTGGCTCTTGCTCAGAAATGAGCTCAAGGGATCCTCCCACCTCAGCCTCCCAGAATGTTGGGATTACAGGTGAGCCTGAGTGCTTGGCCTTATATCAAATTCTTTAACTTTATACAAGGATGCTCTGCTAAGAAAGGACTCTTTTCAAAACTTATCCCTAGTCCTACTTTTTGAGTTGTCTAGTAGAGGTACCACTTTGTTCTACCTATCCTATAACTCAGTGTGTCTTGAACTCGTTCCCCCCCCCCTTAGGGGCACATATGTTATATAGAAATGAACCCAATTTTTGTAATTGTGAAATGCCTGATGTTTAAGATCTTTTTTCATTCCTATACTTAGTTCATGTTATTCACTCACCTAAGTTACTGGTGTAGCTTCCTACTTTACTTACATATTCATCTGTCCTTTATGATAAGAATCCCTACAATATGGAGTGGGGCAGGTCTCTGATACCCCACAAATTAATCAGAACTTTGTGTAGGTCTATGTGTATTTTGGTGTTAAAGGCCTTAAGTTCCTTAAGATTCTTAGGAGTTTTGTCAAAAATACAATTGAGTCAGCCAGGCCTCTGATCCTAATGCTCTGGGGGGCCAAGATGGGTGGTTGCTTGAGCTCAGGAGTTAAAGATCAGGGTGAACAAGAGTGCAACCCCCATCTCTGCTTAAAAAAATAGAAAAACTAGCCTGGAGTTGTGCCTGGGAGGCTGAGGTAAGATCTCTTGAGCCCAAGAGTTTGAGGTGGTTGTAGTTGTGACACCACAGCCTTTCTACCCAGGGCAACAGAGCAAGACTGTCTCAAAAAAAAAAGTGAGTCAATATTCCTGAATAGTATTTAATTGGTTTTATTTCATACAAAATTTGAAAACCTGTAAAACAGTGCTGTGCATTATTACACAATATCTGTGTGAACTCCAGGTCTTAAAAATACAAAAGTTAGAGAATCATTTAAACTACTGCCAGTATATTCAAAATTCTAAATGTTTCTATTTCTGCTTAAAAGCTGTTATGGCTTCCTAATGCCTTTGGATCGTCTCAGCTAACATTCAAAACTCTTAAAAAGATGAAGCCCTACTCTACCTTTTTAGATACGTCTGTTCTTCAAGACTCAGCTCAAATGTCACTTATTAAACCCACATAAAGTTAGGGGCATTTGAATTCCTTTATTTTAAACAAGTAGGTTGCTGAAATATATATATGTATTTTTTGTAATTTTTTTTTTTTTGTCTGCCTACTTTCTGTAAGTTCAGTATCTTGCTATTTTCAAACCTAACATGATTGGCACCAAAAGGCATATGAATGAATAAATGTTTTGATGGGGAATCTTAGCTAATAGCTCAGCATTACATTTTCATCTTAGAAATGGATTTTAAATTAACCTCTAGTGTCTATTATAGATTCAGCGTTGACCCTGTTTCCCCCCACATTTAATTTTGACTTTGCTTCATTTAGATTTCTTAAGTGTGTTTTCATAGAACTAAAGCATTAACTGTGTCTTATTTGGGTGAAGGGTGCTGGGTAGCACTTTTCTTAGAATGAGTGTCTCCCACTTTTTTTCTTCCTTAGTATAACCCCCACATCAAATAAGGAATTTATTAGAAGAAAATAGTTAAAAAACAAAGGGGTAGCCATAGGATCCAAAGCACACTACAACCTTAAGGACTGAAATTGTACATCTATATGCCGGGTCAGCTCTTAGTTGTCTTTGCTGCCTGATGTAGTCGTTTTTCCTTTTCTTTCTTGCTTCACCATGTAATTCTAGGACACATGCCTGCCAACAGTTCTGGGTCGCATCCTTACAGTTCTTGATTATAGAAGGGTTGTCCATTCCAGCTTCAATTTGGAAGAACTCAAAAGATAGGAATAGATGAGGGACTAAAGTCAAGCCTGGGCTTAGATTACTTTCCACCCCTTTGAGCTGATCACCTAGGCTGAGGGAACAAAATTCTATGGTTAGCCATGTCCAAATAATTGGGCAATGGTAGCTGTAGTCATGTAGGACTACAGTCACATGTTTGGAGTAAGGGAAAAACAGTTCCATGGGTAAGATGGTTTATTAAGTAGACAAAATGCTACAAACAAGAGTGTCTGCAATGATTTATTCTCTTTGATTTTTTTAAAGATATGTTTTATTTTCTCATTCTGTGGACATAATGTCATGGGAATAATTTAGTATCTTGGAAGGTAAGTAAGTACTGACAACATGTTTTGAGCACCAGTTAAAGGACAAGAAAGAAAAGTAAAATTAGAATTGTTATTATAAAAAGATCTTTTGATTCTTAAAATACCTAGATTATTTTTCTATATTTATGTTAAAATAGATTTTAGTATATAAGCTTATTGGCCTAATTTTAGATCTTTGATTATTACTAAAGAGATGTTGAGAGTTCCAAGAGTTTGGAATTAATGTGAGTAAAGAGCTGAAATTCAGCATTAACTAGCTTAAATAAAGGAATAATTATGTTAGCATTTAAAGGCTTAATGATTTCATAAATCCCAATGTGTAGAAAAACTCCTTTTGTAAGAAATAGTTTCTTACATTCTTAATTCTGATGTGTTACTTTCAAGTAATATGTTTGTTTATATTCCACTTGAAAGTAATCTAGGTCAACTTGAGTTTTTTAGCCTTTGGGGGGTTTTATGGGTTTTTTTGTTGTTTTTTTTTTTATTTTTTAGAGACAGAGTCTCACTTTGTCGCCCTCAGTAGAGTTCTGTGGGATCGCAGCTCACAGCAACCACAAGCTCTTGGGCTTAGGCAGTTCTCTTGCCTCAGCCTCCCAAGTAGCTGGGACCACAGGCACCTGCCACAATGCCCAGCAATTTTTTTGTTGCAGTTTGTCTGGGGCCGGGCTTGAACCCACCACCCTCAGTATATGGGACCTGCACCCAGCCTTTAGGGTTTTTATTTTAACGTTTGTTTTTGAGACAGTCTCACTTTGTCAACCTTGATAGAGTGCAGTGGGGTCATAATAGCTCACAGCAACCTCAAATACTTGGGCTAAGGCAATCTTCTTACCTCAGCCTCCCAAGTGGCTGGGACTACAGGCACCTACCACAGTGCCCAACTATTTTTAGAGATGAGGTCTTGCTCTGGCTCAAGCTGGTCTAGAACCTGTGAGCTCAGGCCGGCTACCCACCTCAGCCTCCCAGAATGCTAGGATTATAAGCTTGAGCCACTGCACCCAGCCCTTTAGCTTTTTTTTTTAATGATTTTAACATAATTGGGTATTTTGTTTAGACAAACCATCATTTAATTAATTTTTATTTGTTTATTTATTTATTTTAGATAGTCTCACTTCGTAGTCCTGGGTAGAGTGCAGTGGTATCATAGCTCACCACAACCTCAAACTCTTTGGCTGAAGCATTCCTCTTGCCTCAGCCTCCCAAAGTACCTGAGACTACAGGAACTTGCCATGACACCTATTTTTAGACATAGGGTCTCTTGCTCAGGCAATTTACCCACCTCAGCCTCTCTCTCAGTGCTAGTACAGGCATGAGCCACCACACCCAGCCATTACATTTTTATTTAAAAATAACTACTAAACATCTTTTTTCAGACATTTTTCCCCCAGATATTTTAATAAGGCTTACTAGATTCAAAACATGTATTTTATGGAGGCAATAAAGAAATTGGATTATACCATGAACTTATAACTCTGGTTTCAGTGATACTTGAATTCAGATGCTTGCCAGACATTTCTAGACAGCTAAGCATAATGATTTGTCACGTAGGCCAAAGATTTAAACAAGCTATATATAGTTTTGCTTTTGTTTAATAAACCAACGAATTGAGATCCTTACAAAATCTTACCTTCAAGATAGTCTCAAAATGGTCTGCTTAAGTACCTAGTACATGGTATGCCAGAGTTAAGTCTCATTCATCTTCTCAAAGCTTATGTAAAAATAAACATTATCATTTTAGAGGTGAAGAAACAAACTTAATAGTGGGTCTGAGTTAGAGTAAAAATGAGCCTCCATTATTGTAGGAGACATATAAGGAATGGGTATTTTTGCTGCATTGCATGTGTTTAATTGCATTTGGGTTTTATCTTTATCTTTGTATAGGAAAAGGGGAGAGAGGGTAGTTTGAAAACAAGTTAAAGTAGACCTTTCTTTGAGGCAGGGTCTTGCTCTATTGCCTCGGTTAGGATGCAGTGTAGTCATTGATTTTGCAACCTCAAAATCTTTAAACCATTGTACCTCAGCCTCCCCAAGTAGCTAAAACTACAAACATAAGCCACCATGCCCAGTTTACGATAGACTTTCTAAATGCTCCTTGAAGAAAGAGGGAGCTATACAAGTTCTTTAGTTTCTGATTCATCTTTTTTTTGGTGACCAGTTAAACAGTAGAACTGGTTATTATAGAAGTTTTAGAACATGGGGAAATTCTCTGTTCATATCAGACTGATTCTTGAGTATACATCTTCCTAAAATTTTTAATTACTATAAGTACATAACAGTTTAGGTACATGTAATGTTTTTGTACAGGCATACAATTTGATTTCAGGGTAATTGAGGTATTTATCACCTGGAACATTAATCATTTCTTTGTGTTAACTATAAGAGTGAAACTGAATTATTCTTATTTAAAGTATACCCTAACTAGGGCAGCGCCTAGGCGTAGCTCAAAGGAATAGGACGGTGGCCCCATATGCCGGAAGTGGTGGGTTCAAAGCCAGCCCTGGCCAAAAATTGCAAAAAAAAAAAAAAACCCTAACTTGTTGATTAGTTACTTTGTGCTATGAAATAATGCTCATTCTATTTAATTATATTTTTATATGTATAAAATATGTTTTTAAATGGTGACAAAATAGATTGCCATTATAATAAATATAAGGTCAGAATGACCATGGATTTGGCATAATCGCTGTATGAGATTTGAGCTATGAAAAAGTCACTTGTTTAATAAGTGGATTGTTATCTCAAGTTGCAAAAAATGTATCTTCCAAATACTTAATTGACTCAGTTATTTAATGTTTTGTTTTTGTTTAGGAAGACTTAATTTTTTAACTCTAAGAATTTCTGAAATTCGTACTGACCATAATCAAAAGTATTTGGAATGAATTTTCTCCCGTTCTTGAATATATTGAATGTAAGGTATATTTATGTAGGCAAGAATATAAAGGTTTGATCTGATCTATCATAAAATGATGATCTCCAGCTGCCTGGTAACCTTGTAAGTAGTTGTTATGTATTCAAAAGTAAGTTGGCAGAAGGTTACCAGGACAATTCTTACTTGTATGCAACTTTTTAAGTGGAATTAATATTCCTGAACTACAACTGTCTTCTGAAGTGCATTTTGAACATGAGAGGCAAATATTTGCTGAAATTGTTCTTCCTATGTTTATTGTGACCAAGTCTGTCTTGTTGTATTAGCATTAGATAGAGTTGATTGCTCCTTTCTTTTTTTTCTTCACCCAACTTTGAGCTTTGAGCTTCTCTTTTTTAGTGTTGAATTAGTCTGAGGTTCTCTCCTTTGTTATCAGAGTGCTTTCACCAAAACTGTAAATAATCATCTCTGCGCTAATAATACTTAATATTTTTTCCACTTTGTTTTTCCCAGCCTGAATTTGTGTATGTACTTTTCTAATTGAGTCTCAACTTGATGGTCTGAATAGTATTTGTACATCTACCCAAAAGTTTCACCTGCAAGTTGACCATTTTACTTGTTTCATGCTCTACTTGGTCACCTTAAAAATCTTGTCTTTTATTCTTTCTACATGCCATCAGTGAACAAAAAGTTGTTGAATTTATAAGTTCTTAGAATATATTTATTGATCAAATTGCCAGGCCTGAAAGGCACATGCTTATTAGTCCCACTGCCCCTGGAGGCTAAGGCAGGAAGAAACACTTGAGCCCCAGAATTCAAGACTTTGAATAGTCACTATAATCCAGCTGGGGCAACATTGTAAGAGCCTTTCTTTTAAAACATGCACACACACACTGGAGTGTGGGGAGGTTGTTGGGTTTTTTTGTTTTTGTTTATTTATTTGGAGTTTTTGTTCATGGACCTATTAAATAATTCCATTCAAAACTCCTTTTTTTCACTGTTGGAACAGTTAACATTTTATATAGATCATTGAAACATTTTAAAGGCCATATCATTTGTAGCACATATTTATATACTAGATTATTTTTTAGGCTGCTCTTAATACTTCTTGCTGATTCTTCAGTAGCCTTGTTTCAGTCTTAACTGAAAACAGCACTTTAAGGTTAATTTTATTTGTTTGTTTTTTGTGGGGTGACAGACTCTCACTGTCACCCAGGCTGGAGTGCTGTGCCTTCATAACAATGGTTCTCAACCTTCCTTATGCCGTGACCCTTTGAGAACTACTGGCATACAGCAACCTCAGACTAAATCTTCCTATCTCTCAGCCTTTAGAAGTACAGGCATCTGCCACAATACTCACCCAATTTTGCTATTTTTATTTTATTTTATTTTATTTATTTATTTATTTATTTATTTTTTGAGACAGAGCCTCAAGCTGTCCCCCTGGGTAGAGTGCCGTGACATTACAGCTCACAGCAACCTCCAACTCCTGGGCTCAAGCGAGTCTCCTGCCTCCGCCTCCCAAGTAGCTGGGACTACAGGAGCCCGCTACAACGCCCGGCTATTTTTTGGTTGCAGCCGTCGTTGTTTGGCAGGTCCGGGCTGGGGATTCGAACCCGCCACCTTAGGTGTACATGGCTGGCGCCTTAGCCAGTTGAGCTATAGGCGCCGAGCCAATTTTGCTATTTTTAGTAGAGACAGGGTCTTGTTCAGACTGGTTTTAAACCCCTTAGCTCTAGTGATTCACACCTGGAGCCAGGTCGATATTTAAACTAGTAACTTACATTGACTTTGGTCTGTAGTACTGTTTTTAATGAGAAATACTCTGTATGAGCTAAGGAATTAAAGTTAGAACAAATCCTATTAAATACAGTATAGTCTCAATTCATTCTTTCTTTCTTTTTTTTTTTTTTTTTTTTTTGAGACAGTCTCACTATGTCACCCTTGGTAGAGTGTTACTGTGGCATCACAGTTCACAGCAACTTCAAACACTTGGGCTTAAGTGATTCTCTTGTCTCAGCCTCCCAACTAGTTGAGGCTACAAGCGCCTGCCACAACACCTGGCTATTTTTCATTGTTGTTT
Source organism: Galago senegalensis (assembly GCA_963575145.1). Lineage (NCBI taxonomy): Eukaryota > Metazoa > Chordata > Mammalia > Primates > Galagidae > Galago > Galago senegalensis. The sequence goes on along the minus strand of CAUYTI010086453.1, from coordinate 17,644 downwards.
AGCTGGCCCTGGCCACAAACCCACCAGCCTCAATGTATGTGGCCAGCGCCCTACCTACTGAGCTACAGGCACTTCCCCTCTATTCTTTTTTGTTGAAATGTGTAAGTATCTCAGCTCAGGTATTTTTATGATTGCATTCAGATTGCTTTTCTTTAGCAAATAATTTTTTACAGAGCAAAAATCCAGTGTTTCTACATTGTAAAACCATCTGTTTTATTCCATTCGTATAGAATACAAACTGACCCAATAAAAACAAGAACTTGCTCACAAGTTGAAATGTTTAGAGCACTGTTACAGACTTCTGTTCTGTTGGAGTTCACGTCATTTAATTCTAGTCCCTCAGTTTTGTAGGGGAAAGTCTTAACATCTAGTTTTTGATATGTGCTTGCCTTCAGTGATTCCAGTATGCTAACAGCGTCTCATTAAAAACTTTAGAGGACTTACCCCTCCAGCAGGGTGGGACCCCAATTTTGATCTACATGGTAGTTATTAAAACACTGAAATCCTGAAGACAGCAAAGAGACAACTGGCCAGATTTTTAAATTATTCAACATGAGGTTTTCACACGTTTCATAGTGCACTCAGTATCTATTTTTTAAATTGAGTTTAGGCCACTGCTGAATTTCTTTTGATTGGGTTGTACTATACTCAGTTCAAGAATGTTTCGTCCAGATTTATGTTTCATTATAATAGATTTACCAATAGTTGGGTGTTTTATCTTCAACAGAATGGTCTTAGAAAAGTTTTGATTTTTGTGTTGTAAATGAAAAGAATAAAATTATCTGTTTGAGATATCTAAAACTGGTGTAAAACTGACAATAAACTAGACTACTCCAGTGGACTGTCTCCCTACATTTACAGCCTCCTTAAGGTGACCTAATTTTTGTATCAGTATAGTAGGCCTAGTTCCCTATGTTGATCAACTCTGTATATTGACCAGTTTGTTATAGTCCCTTCAGTGGTCAACTTAGAGGTTCTACTGAAGTTCTTATTCTACTGATGGAGTCCACAGAGTGACAACCATTACTGAATTTTTTCATGTTATCACAAAAGAATTTGAAGGAAGACAGAGTCTCACTTTGTTGCCCTTAGAAGAGTGCTATGGTGTGTTGTAGTTCACAGCAACCTCAAATTTTGGGGCTTAAGTGATCCTCTTGCCTCAGCCTCCCAAGTAGCTGGGACTACAGGCACCCGCCACAACGCCTAGCTATTTTTTTGTTGTAGTTGTTGTTTAGTTGGCTTGGGCCAGGTTCAAACCCACCAGCTCTGGTGTATGTGGCCGGCATTCCTAACCTCTGAGCTGTGGGCACCAAGCTGGGTTTTTTGTTGGTTTGTTTTTTTACAGTCTCACTCTTGCTCAGGCTGGTCTCAAACCTGTGAGCTCAGGCAGTCTACCCACATTGGCCTCCCAGAATGCTGGGATTATAGGTGTGAGCCACAAAAAAAAAAAAAAAAACTGAAGTCAACTATAGTGTTACCAAATAATGAAATAATGATCATGTATAAGCATTGACCTTTAAGGCAGAACTGCTCATCTTTCTTGTGCATATAAATTTCCCATGTTTATCCATAACCCTGCTAACTCTCAAGCCAGAGACCACTATTATAGCATGCCTGGTTGGTATATGCCAGCAGAAAACAGTGTCATACTTTTCATTCATCCAAGATTGGAGGAGTTGGCTGATAAGACCTTGAGATCTGTGCATACAGTAGTCCTGTATGTGTCTTTAAAAAAGGTGATTACCTTCTGTCTAAAAAAGACCAAAAGGTTTGCTAGTTTATCAGATTTGATTATGCTTTAAAGAGAATTCTCTTCACTGCATATGCATTTTAGTAAATGAGCCCAAAGCAGAATCTATAAGTATACAAAATGAAGGTCTGCTTAGCCTGTTGGGGCTTTTTTTGGTTTTTGGAGACAAAGTCTTAGCTGTGTTGCCCTGACGAGCCTTCAGTATGTATTCATAGGCACAATCATAGTGTGCTACATCACTCCTGGGTTCAAGCAATCCTGCCTTAGCCTCACAAGTAGCTGGGATTATAGGCTCGTGCAACTATACCCAGTTTAATGGAAATTAATTCTTCTTCCCATCCGTGTACCTTTGAGAGAAGGAGAGCTATTTATACTGTTCTGCATTATGTCTTTGACTTTGCACTGAAATCCAAAAATCAGTTGAGGGAAGAAAATGAATGTGCACAATTTGGAAGTCAGTTTTCACCCTTGAATTCCCTTAGTTGTAGGATATCAATCTTCTAGTAGCCTAAATGAAAGAAGAATGTATCTTGGAGTTAAATGTTACAGGTGCATTCATATTGTGGTAGATTGGTGCTATTGACAGATTCTCTTTTTTTCATTCTTTTGGAGAGACATTATCTCAATTCTGTTGCCTGGGCTAGAATGTGATGGCATCTTAGCTCAAGCAGTCCTCTTGCCTCAGCCTCCCATGTAGCTGGGACCATAGGCTAGTCAATCATGCCCAGTTAACTTTTCTGTTTTTTGTAGAGATAGAGTCTGAAATATGTTTGGTCTCAAATTCCTACCCTCCAAAGATCTTCCTTAGCCTCCCAAAGTGCTAGGATTATAGGCATGAGCCATCACATCTGGCCCAGATTATTCTTTCTAGTACTTGGTCTTTGGTATATGAACATGGTCAGCTGTTTTGTTCAAACTGAATCCCATGCATTTATTTGATCATTGTTTCCATGTTTAGACAAGAAAAGGAATTAAAAAGTTACAACAATCTCTAGAATACCACAGGGTATTCTTTTTTTTTTTTATTGTGTTGAGACAAGAGTCTCACTCTCTTGCCCTGGATAGAGTGCTGTAGTGTCATAGCTCATAGCACCTTCAAACTCTTGGGCTTGTGAGCAATCCTCTTGCTTTCGCTTCTTGAGTAGCTAGAATTACAGGTATAGGTAGAGAAGGGCTCTCACTCTTGCTCTGGTCTTAAACTCCTGAGCTCAGTGAATCCACCCACCTTTCCTTTCTAGAATGTAAGGATTACAGGTGTGGGCCACTGTACCTGGCCTGTTCTTCTTTAATGGGTGGCTCTTACATATGCTGTCAGCTGAATTTAAGAAAGTTAATTTGGAAGTGTTGAAGACAATAGTGTGTTAACATTGGTTCTGTTTGTCTTATTTTAATTTTTTGATGATTTAACACTGGTTACATATTTGATAAGGTTGGATGCCATCCTTTGGGGTTCTTTTTTGTTTTTGAAATAGTCTCACTATGTCACCCTCAGTAGAGTGCCAGGGCATCACAGATCAGAGCAACCTCAAATTCTTGAGCTTAAGAGATTCTCTTGCTTCAGCATCCCAAGTAACTGGGACTACAGGCACCAACCATGATGCCTGGCTTATTTTTTGTTGTCGTTGTCATGTTTAGCAGGCCCATGCCAGGTTCAAACCCACCAGCCTCTGTGTATGTGGCCAGTACCCTAACCACTATGGGCTCTGAGCTTACTATCTTAATTTTTTTTTTAATAAAACCAGTAAGAAAACAATTTGTTCATATTAGGTGATCCATATTTGTTATACATAAGTTATAAAAGGGTTAAGTAATTACTGGTTGAGAATAATTAGTGCATGTAGTATTGTGCAAATGGTGTGTTTTGCTCTGAGTAAGCTATTTTCTACCTGGATGGAAGTAGGAATTTCAAAAATTGTGTAAAATGGATGTTGAATAAAAGAGAAACGGTTGAGGTAAGAGTAAGGTCAAAAACAAAGATGGTACTTAGCCCCATGAAATTTTTTACAAGTAGAAGATGGGGTCAGTGGATTTTAATAGGACGTATGGTTCAAGGAAAAAGAATTTAAGACAAGGAGGGCCTCTGAAATGGTCTGGAAGTTGGAACAAATAACATGAATTTGTAAACTACACTTTTTCTAAGTTCTTACAAGAGCATGTGACTACAGCTGTTTTGTTTGTGAGAAATCAGGTTTTGTTCTTGTGATAAAAATTCATGTTGATGAATATACTTTGAGTCCTAGCCAGAATGATTCTCTGCATGTGTCTGTTGGACAACTGAGCCTGCGTGTTCCGGGAACTGGACTGGGGTTCTAAATACAATTTATTGTTTTTTATAAATTGTGATTGCATGTCTCAAAGAATTGGATAAAAGTAATTGGAAGCAGTTGATTCTTCATTTGCTTGTTTTCTTAAACTAAGGTTACATGATCCATCATTTTCTGTCTTGGTGTAGGAACTTAGTGATTTGGCCCGTGACCCTCCAGCACAATGTTCTGCAGGTCCAGTTGGGGATGATAGTAAGTAACTCTGAAATTGATTTTTATGCCTAATTTCTTTTTAATTGTGCATTTTTAGATAACCACAGCTTTTTTTTTTTTCTTCTTCCAGTGTTTCATTGGCAAGCCACAATTATGGGACCTGTAAGTATTAAGAATTTTTTAATTTAGTTAAGTTGAAGATCCAGCATAGATTTGGTTGCAATTTTAACTTTGTGGGATTATTATATAACATATTCTGTTTTGGATATGTCATAGCTATATTACTTTTGAAGGAAACAGTATAATTAACTAGTCGTTTGTTACATATACTTTTTGTCTGCCCCTGTGTTCAGGTTTCCTGAGTATACATCTCCATGCCCTACCAAATAACACTTCACCTCAATCCAATTTTTTGTTATAAAAATTGAAAGCATTAAGAACTTTCTGTTACTTAGAGACAGTTAAATGTACTGACTCTGATCCTACCATGAGTTGTGTTTACCTAAATATCTTACTCTATTCCTGTAGCTGCCAAGAATGTAGCTCTTAATTGTATTTTGATATTTGATTCTTTACAGAACTTTAGTTTTATGCAAAATTTGCATATTTTTAGGCAGAAAGTGATATTTTGAATATAGCAAAATTCCTTTCTATCCTGGGTAGATAAGAAACTATATGCTGGATAATTGAATGTTCAGAATTATGGATATCATCTAAGAATTTCAGAGAATTAGAACGCACTAAAAACATCCTGGGGTAAGACTGTTATCTTGCACAAATACTGTTGTGTTGTTTTTTTTTTTTGTTTGTTTGTTTTTTTTAACTTGGAAGACACTTCAGGATTTTTATTCTAAGTTACATATGTATTTTACTGAAACTTTTCTGCTTTCTTCACTTTGGTGGTTTTATTTCAACATAAGTGGAATTATAATGGATAATAAAGTGGAAGAGTTAGCTAGTGGATAGGTTTGATCAGTAAGTATTCAGCAATTCTGATTTTAATAATCTTTAATTTTCCATCTCACATGTGAACACCTGCTGTGTGCCAGACAATAAGGATACAGATACACAGAATAGACATCCCTGTTGGTCTTTGGAAGATTTAGTCTAGTGGGGTGTAAAGTATGATAAGATAGGAGTTAGATGATTTGTGAATGAAGTGCTGAGTGGGAGATATTTATAGGAAATTATAACAGGGATGATAGATTGTGAAGTGTTAGAACTTTTATAGGTAGACTGTGAATCCAAATAAGATAACTGGCAGGGAAGGGCAAGGACTATTTGTTTTTGTTTTTTTACTGTTTCAGATGTTTTGCTTTAAAAGTGTTTCCTTTTATGTCACTTAGTAGCTAAGCTGTATTTTTAATGTACATAGTTAAATGTTGCCTTAATCCAGTTTAGCCCACATGATGTAAAAGTTGGCAGTCTTTGGATAAAAAACCCCTGACTAGAACCTGATTCCACAAGCAGTAATAGCATTGGGTGGAATAACAGCTGCCTCCCCTTTTTAAAAATAGGACCAGTCCCTACCAGGTCTACTTTATATTACCTACCTACCTAGATTTTTTTATTTTTTTCTTTTTTATGAGATAGAGCCTCAGTTGTTGTCCTGGGTAGAGTGCTGTGGCATCACAGCTCACAGCAACCTCTCAACTCCTGGGCGTAAGCGATTCTCTAGCCTCAGCCTCCCAAGTAGTTGGGACTACAGGTGCCCACTGCAACACCCGGCTGTTTTCTGGTTGTAGTTGTTGTTGTTTGGCAGGCCCGGGCTGGATTCGAACCCACCAGCTCTGGTGTATGTGGCTGGCATCTTAGCTGCTTGAGCTACAGGCACTGAGCCAGCCTACCTAGATTTTATAAGCAATTGCTTTTGTAGCTGGTAGAATTTTCCCATTATGGATTAGCAATTTTCAAAACAAGGAATTCAGTAAAATGCCCTATCATCTCTGTACAAATGAAGCTAATCTTTGATTCAGAGGGTACTTGAGGATAGTCTCATAAAAATTAGCCCACACTAAGCACAAAAGAATTAATGATTTCTGTGCTTTCTTACCGGATGGATGATGTGCATGGTAGGCCACCTCCTGGAAGCTAGTGTTTTGGACTTTTGAGGCCACTATTTTGAATAATACATTTTTTTCCCCAAAAGGTAGAGATAGTAAATCAAAGGGAAGCGTATATGAGGAATACAGGCCAGAAAGTTTTAGCAAAATTGCACATCATAGTTACTCCTTGCTAAAAATGTTTTTAGCAGCCTTTTAATGTATTATGACTAGCAGTTTTCTGTTTTTGAAAACATTTGATTTTCAGAACTGTTTACATGTTCCCTGATTAATAAAAACAAAAAACATGCCACAACTACGATGTTTTTGCATTTGTAACAGTATTCACTGAAATGTGTGTTTTCCACTGTAAAGGTTAACACTTGTTTGGATAATTTCAGGAAGGAATGAAAGGATATAAAAATGTACCCAAAGTACAGATCTTGTTATCTTATACAAAATTAAGTGTATGATATTTACTCCAGCTTGAAATAGTTAACTGTATGTTTACCATGAAGTACATCCATGAAACGTGTTCTTCTGAATTCTGAATGCATCTGTCATAAAGCATTCTCAACAGTGTAAGATAAATATTACTTTGTCAGTGTAGTTTTATCCTACGTGACATGCAACTGTGACCCAAAGTAATAAGGCCAGTGTTTGTATAAAAACTCACAAATTATAGATGTCTGGCGCAAGTACATGTATAGATGTACTGGCAGGTAACAAAATTACTTTTGCTTTGGGTCACTTCCTAGGTCAAAATGATACTAATTAATGCCACAGAACTAAAGACCCCTTTGTAAGGAATGTAACTTCTAATTTTAATTTCAGTAAAGAATAACTGATTTTAAGGTAAGGAGTCATCAGGAAATGCCTGGTTTTTTTTTTGTTGTTTTTTTTTTTTTTTTAGCTAGAGTCTCACTCTGGCCCAGGCTTAGAGGGCTATGGCTTTAGTTCATTGCATCCTCGAATTACTTCCTGGGTCCACATAATCCTCCTGCCTCAGCCTCCCAAGTAGCTGGGACTACAGGCACACACCACAGTGCCTTGCTAATTTTTCTGTTTTCGTAAGCTCTTGCTCAGGCTGATCTATTCTCCTGACCTCAGTCTCTCAGAGTGTTACCATTGCAGGCATGAGCTGCTATGCCTGGCCCAGTTAATCTTTGAGGAGCTTTGTAGTCTAGGGAGAAGAAAATAAGGGTTATAAATATAGTGAGTAATTGGCAACCATGTACATAAAGAAATGTAAATAGGTCAGCCAGCAGATTGATTTAAAGGGTGGGCTTTATTAAAAGGAAGAACATTCCAAGTAGGGGAGAGAAAAAGGTGTGTGAAACTTGTTATCTCTATAAATTTATATGCAGTAGATAGTATGTTCTGCAGAAGAGGTGGAAGATGAAACTAACTGGATTGGTGAGAACTCAAATCATAAAGCACATTCGTACTTAGTATTTTGAATTTTATCTTAAAAGCTACAATAGGGGCTTGGTTCCCATCACAGAGTGCTTACGGTACTGGCCAGCTAAACAGCAGTGGCAACTGCAACCAAAAAAGGCCAGGCATTGTGGTGGGCACCTATAATCCCAGCTCCTTGGGAGGCTGAGGCAAGAGGATCACTTAAGCCCAAGAGTTTGAGGTTGCTGTGATGTCACAGCACTCTACCAAGGGTGACATAGTGAGACTCAGTCTCAAAAAAAGGGGGGGGGGCTACAATAGGTTGGCTGTGGTGGCTCACACCTCAGCACTCCAGGACAATGAGGTGGAAGGATCATTTGAAGCCAAGAGTTCCAGATCAGGCTAAGCAAGCCCAAGATGCAATCTCTACTAAAAATAGAACAAATTAAGTACGCCTGGTGGCATGCACTGGTAGTCCCAGCCTTCGTGGGGGTGCTGAGGCAGGAGGATTGATTGCCTGAGCCCAGAGTTCCAGGTTGCAATTAACTATGAGCGCACTACTGTGCTCTAGCTGGGGCAGCAGAGCGAGACTGTGTCCCCAAAAAAAGGCTGTGGTAGATTACAGGCAGAAGAATAACCAACCTTAAAAAGATCACATTATCACTGAGATGGTAGGATGAATTAGAAGGGAAAGTCAGAATGAAGGCAAGAATATGAGTACTGCTATATAGCCATAATCTTGGGTGAAACATGATAACATCACGACTAAGGTAGTATTGGCAGTGAGTGTAATGGAGTGACTAAATCAAGAAATTTTAAAGATCTTTAAGATTCAGTAACTACTTTGAGGAAATGAGTAAGGAAGAATCAACAGTGAGATCCCGGTTTATGGCTCTCTTGTGGTTTACTGTTGATAAAAAGGAAAAGTGGGATTGAGTTGAAGAGTTGAGTTTTGGGCACATGAGATATCCAAGTAGAAATACTCAGTAGGGTTTTGAATATGTCCCCTAGAAAGACTGCACCAGAAAAAAATTTGAGAGTGTGCAAAATTTTATGGGGCCTGGAATTAGAGGCAGAAAAATGTATCTTCAAGGAGTACCAGCATCTTATGGTTGTCACAGAGGAGTGACTGGCATTAGGAGAGAGCATCTTGGACTATTAGGCACAAAACCAGGACAGAAAGGTCTCTAAAGAAGTGATCTAATGTAAATTGTAGATTTGCAAGATTGGGTCACTTTGCTGAAAAAAATGTTTCTTCTTTTTGCTCGAGATTTTTTTGATTAGTGATGGTGTTTTTTTCTGTTTTGTTTTTGGATAGTTTGCTGCTACATTATAAGTAAATTTGATACCATAAGGCCTTAACTTTTTTGTGCCCTCGTTTTATTACCTATGATGATGTAGTTTTACAATTTTGCCTGATATGTTGGAATTTTAGTGTTAAATTACCAAAATATTTTCCCCTTAATTTCTCTTAAGTGAAAGAGAAATTAAGCTTTGCCTAAATTTCAGTGACTTGCCATTATTCAGAACCAATCATACATAGCACTTGATTGTATGAAACTTGGAAGGAAACCTTAATAACTTAGAATTTAGTTATAAAAACCTTAATGTTTAGAATTACCCTTAAAAAGTTAATTAATTGTAGGGCAGCGCCTGTGGCTCAGAAAAATGGAGCGCTGGCCCCATATGCCAGAGGTGGCAGGTTTAAACCCAGTCCCAGCCAAACACTAGGGGAAAAAAAGCTAATTGTACACGGTAAAACTGTATCTTCTGTACTGAGTATAAAGGCACATGTTATTTGAAGCATCTATTCTCAGTTTGTTTTCTACATTTTTTAGGTAACTACTTTGCAATCCTAGTTTAATTTTTTTGTAGAGACTTTGAAGTTGGGAGTTGAAATGGCTCAGTTTAAATAATATTGTACTTACTATTTGAATATTTCTTTGAACCTGATTCTTCATTAATAAATTGATTTATCTCCTTTGAGTTCTGTATACCTTTTCATTTTTCATTATATATACACATTTATTTATTTTTTATTTTTTTGAGACAGTCTCACTGTGTCGCCCTAGTTAGAGCCCTGTGGCGTCACAACAACCTCAAACTCATGGGCTTAAGCTATTCTTTTGCCGCAGTCTCCCAAGTAGCTGTGGAACACAGGCGCCTGCCACAATGCCTGGCTATTTTTTGGTTGTTGTCATTGTTTTTAGCAAGCTGGGGCCAGGTTTGTACCCACCAGTCCAGGTGTATGTGGCCGGTGCCCTTTGCCACTGAGCTACAGGCACCAAGCCTCCATTATATCTTTTAACATTTCTTTGCATTCTCATGTGTTTGTAGTAGAGTGTAAGTTCATCAAGATAAAAAATGATTCTGAGTCTCTTACATACAGTGCATAGTATGAAGTTGGGTTAATTGAACTAATGTTTAATTTTTTTACAGAAGGATTGGAATTAAGTGAGCTATTAAGTGTCAGACTTGTAAACATTGTACTTGCCTGACATCCAGAATGAGCAAAGTGTGGAAGTCTTGTATATCTCTATATACACACCCTTTCTAATGACAAAAATAAATGTTGGTGATCAAGGTCTTTTAAAATGTGTTCAGATTGATTCTTTGCCTAGCCAGAGGCACTTAGGCAGTTTCCTATTAAAATTCTCAACTAGATCAGGGTCTTTTGTCATTCTTTGATAGTCTTTAAGTGGTCTTCAGAAGACTTGTGTTTGAATCTTGGTTATGTCATTTATCATTTGTACACCAGACAGTTACTTCTTAAAGGCCCATTCATGAGTAGGAATATTCATGTTAGTCCTTTATAAATACAATTACAGTAGAACCTGTCAGTTTTCTACCCAAGAGACTGTAACAAACTGAGCAACATAAGGGAGTAGGCCTACTATACTGATACATACGTGTGGTATGTGTCCTATCTATGAAAAATAGGTCAACTTAAAGTGGCCTGCGATGAAGTTCTGTACATCCGTTTTCTGGTATTGGTTAAATTAAAATGAAAACCTTTTTTAAAAGACCTGTCATTTCTGTTGTACTTCTTCTCTTGAAAGTAGTTGTATATTCCCAGAGTAGCTAACATTTTGATTTGCCATTGGGCAGAATGTCTGTTGAGATGCAAACTAATTTGGGAATATCTGCCTGTTAGGAATAATTTACACATCTAAAATTTTAAATTGTAATCTGATACATGATAACTGTATAGACTTCATTGCTAAGTGTTGTTTTTCATTTGTGAGAATTAGTATCTCCAACACCTCTGTTTCTGGGTAATTTTTTGTAAAACTTTGATTTACATAAAATTGGAGCTTCATAAATTAGGTTTTATTACCATGTAGTAAATTTTGCTTTTTCTCTATTAATAGCAATAGTTCAAATTCTTTATTGTGTGAATAGGTAATTTTGGTTCTTGCTACAGACATGCTTAGAAAATAGAAGCATTACATAGATTAATAATAAATTTAAAATAATATTTTAAAAATCGAGGTTAAGCATACTTTTCTTTTTACAGAATGACAGCCCATATCAAGGTGGTGTATTCTTTTTGACAATTCATTTTCCTACAGACTACCCCTTCAAACCACCTAAGGCAAGTATTTTCCCTTAAAGTCTGTTAGTATGGGTTTGTGCTTTACTTCACAGGAATAGAACATTGTTTAAAATTGGGGTTTTGTGTTATTGAGAGTGGATACATACTGAATTGAGTCACTGAGATAGATGCTGACTAGAATTAGACCTTGAAGTTTTTAAATGGGAATAAGATAGGCCTTTTCCTAATGTTGCAAGGCTCAGATAATAACCATATAGAAGCTTTTTTTCTTTATCATTTTTACACAGATTGATCATTGAAACCCATTGTGTTTCAGTAGTAGGCATCAAACAGTTGCTTAGTTAGTGCAATGGGGTGACTTGGTTTATAGGTTTAAAAAGCATAAGGTCCTTGACTTTTCAGAGCCATTAACATAAATTCAAACTGAATAATTATAGGTATATAGGACAGAGACACATTACCATAACTGGGTGCAGTGTGACAGTTCCTTAGGTGAAACAGTTGTGATTCAAGTTTATATTTTACATACAATAGAAATTCACACTTCAGTACATACTGCATGGCTTAAACTTTAAATGAGCTGGTGTACAAATACCCTTCAGATTACCTACCCTTTGGTATTTGTGGTGTGGATAGGGCCAAAGAAACCTAACTTTCTGCCATATCAGCAATAACGAAATTTTTGTCCCAAAGCCATTTTAATTGTGACTTGACTTTTAAAGCAAGGCATAAAAATTTTCTACTTTAGTTTTAGACGCTTGTTTTTATTTGAATGAATGACCTAAAGGTTTCTTGTTTGTTTTAGGTTGCATTTACAACAAGAATTTATCATCCAAATATTAACAGTAATGGCAGCATTTGTCTCGATATTCTAAGATCACAGTGGTCTCCTGCTTTAACTATTTCTAAAGGTAAAGTACTTCTAGCAAAAGTCTCGAGCTCCTCTGATTTCCTAATAAAGATGTTTTGTTCTTATCGATCTTATCTGAATCTTTATTATGCTAACTTTGGTAAGAAGTAGGAAGGAATAAAGTCATCATTTTTCTTCTTTTAACAGTACTGATAAAAGATTTTGTAAAAAATAAAATAAAAATTAACGAATGGGGGGCATTTGCCTAATGAGTTAACTTTTCCTCACAAAATAGCAAAATCTATTCTTACACAGTTACATTATTCAGTCCCAAATCACTTGCATATCTTATGCTTGTTTCTTTTTTATCGTGGATGCTAAAATAGACCTAAACCTTGTTGCTCTTTTAAATCTTGATTTCTACTCTAGGAAGATTTTAATACTCCTTTCCTATTTTTATTTTTAAACAAATCGTGTTACATAACCGTTATAGGCTGTTCTACTTATTGACAATCTAAAATTATAAAATCTTGGCAAGTTCTCTAGATTAATTCTGGTATCCTGCTTTTTAATAGGAATTTGTTTTATGACCTATCAGATTTTCCAGTCTTTGGGTAAATAATCCAGATGGAGATGAAATTTCTATCACTTTCTCAAATTTTATGAATGAATCTGGTAACTTTTGTGTCACTTTCACCCCACAAATCACACACAAAACTGCTTGCCTATTGGGAAGAAAGTCTGCTTTCTAGTAGTAGTCAGTTTGGGGTATTTGCTTAACATTCTTAGGTATACAAAATTAGTCTTTTGATGCTGATGATGGTAACAGTGTTTCAGATACTGAGGACAGTACATCTGTAATTCTTAAGCATTTTCATTTTTTAATTCAATGCTTAAGTGCAGCATTTCTCAAACTGTTGAGATAATAGTATTTTACCAAAGTATTTTTGGTCAAGTGATTTTTATGTGTTTGGCGAATGCAAAGTGAAATAGTTTGTGGATTTTTTGTTTTTTCGGGTGGGGGCTTTAGGGCAGGACATTGAAGTTCATGTGTAATTTAAAATAGTTTAACATAATAAATTGCATAGGAACTTTATGTCCACTCTATATAAAGGCTTTCATGTACTTATGCACTTGGATCTCCTAGAGGGATTATGTAGCATTTTCCAAATTTTAAGCTAGAATCACTCTGGGGGGATAAATAAAAACAGTTTGGGCAATTGTTGCCAGAATTGTTACGAGTCTTTTAATTTATTTATTTTTTCAGACACTCTGACTTTGTCACCATCATTATAGGGTCTTGGCTTCACAGCTCACAGCAACCTCAAACTGTTAGGTTTAAGCAATTCTCTTGTCTCAGGCTCCCAAGTAGCTGGGACTACAGGCGCCCACCACAATGCCCAGCTATTTTTTGTTGATATTGTTTAGCAGACCCGGGCCAGGTTCAAACCCACCACCCCTAGTATGTGTGGCCAGTGCTGTAACCACTGAGCTACAGGTGCCAAGCCTCTTTTAAAATTTTAAACCTGCTTTTCACCATGTTTGATATGTTAATTTCTTTTTAAATGATGCTTTCATACTGAAATACCAGATTTCAGGTGTTTTTTTATTATTGCTAGGAATGCACTATATTACTGACAACTGTTCTAGACAAACAAAAAATTAAAGACAAAATTTAGACAATGCTGGTGTTGAATTAATGGTGTTTTGTTTTTAAAGTAACTGGCTTTTTTGGAGCCGTATTTTCCTAACTTATTGAACTAGTAGTCACGGAAGTTCTTATCCTTTTTTCTGTGAGCTACTGTGTAACCAAGTCTTTACTATGTAATTCCCACACTTTCAGGTTTGAGATAACATGTATTTTGCTGTTGTAAACGATACTGTGACACTTAATTGATGTTGCTTCTTATGTCCTTTTTTTCTTCATTGATTTCTACAACTGCTTCAAGCATTTATAAAATTCTTATAACTAATCTTGAATGGTGACTGGCACATAACAGGCATTCAGAGTGAATGAAGTCTATATGATGCTTGGCATCTTCTAAGTTGGTGTGTTGAACAGGTCAGGTTAAGAGCTAGAGAGCTGAAGGCTCACTTAGTGCTGAAGAGGTTTTGAAATTGTTGTATTTAACCAGAACTCTTGGAACTTAGAAATTGAAGACATAACCTTTAGCAGATCAGGTTTGCGGTTTTTCTCTGAAACTCCCCTAAAGTTGGGACAAAGAATGGGTTTTTTCCATCATGCTTTATAGCTAAGAACTGCATATTCTTAATAAAGTTTCCTGCTCCCTCACAATACCAATAAACTCCTTAAATTCTAATTCCGTTTCCAGGTACTTAAAAAGTGTATGGCATTATTTAGCTTAACTATATATTAGAAATGGTACTGAGTTTGAGGTTTTTAGTACTTTTATAGCTACTCAGCACTGAATTTGGTGCCACAAAGCTCTATTTTTAGTATTCCTTATTTATCAGGAGCCTATTTTCTGTGAAGCAGAGTCTCTGTAAGACTGTCTCCATTGATACACTATTGAAAATCTTTTTGAGAACAGGGTTATAATATGTCTTTAAATAATCTTGTCATTTATTCAAACTCTAAATGCTGAATAACAGACATTTGTTTTCTTGCAGTTCTTTTATCCATTTGTTCACTGTTATGTGATCCAAACCCAGATGACCCCCTAGTGCCAGAGATTGCACGGATCTATAAAACAGACAGAGATAAGTAAGTAATAGTTTAAGGAAATATTATAAAAGGCAGTTTTGCTCAGTGAATTAGGCTTAAACTCTGCTGTAAGTTGTGGTGGTGCCAAGAAGATTGAATACTAAGTAAGATAATTAAAAGTGTGAAAAGACAGTTATTTAATGAAATGTAGTTGGTTGTTAAACATTTGCCAGGTTTTAGCTTATGTGACAGTGAATAACACTTTTTAAATGTTCTTGTTTTTTCCTAACCTGTTAGATATTTTGTATAACTTCGTTCTCAAGTTTTGGGGGAGAAAGCAAATTTTTCTTTACCCCAACTATATTTTCCAAACATTATTTCTGTTATAAAAATTGGGTCTAAATTTCTCAAATATTTGAGTTATTGTTATGTTTGACTTAACCATTATAACTTGTCATATGTTATAATTAATGCTAAGTGTACTTGTTCAATTAGGTACAATAGGTTAGCAAGAGAGTGGACAGAGAAATACGCTATGTTGTAGGGTAAGAGGATCTGCACTCTATGGTGCGCTTATTCATGGTACTGTCAGCACTTGAGTGCTGCATGCTATAAGGCACTGTATTAACTAACAAAGGTAACAGATGTGGCAGTTTTCTGAGAACTGTACATTTAACTGCTTGACCTGTTCAGCGTGAAAAGTATTTATCCAGTAATCATTACTGCTTAAGGGTATTTATTGCATGGCAAAGCAATTACACTAGTAAGAAATGGAAATTTTAAGTAGTGATCCTTCTGAAACTATGATGATAATTTGAAGTTTTAGCTTGAGATTTTATACCAGTACTCTGTGGAATGAGGAATTTAGTTCAGGTCTTGCCAGGAGGTAGTAGAGTATGGAAAAAACACTTAAGCCTAAGCATCTAAACTAAATGTTCATTACTGACAAGCATGCATTAGTGTGTCAGCTATATTTGTGGCTCCCTGTATGCTGAATAAAGCCTTTGTATTTCAAAGCGCTGGCTTTTTTGAGAGAATATCCTTAGATAAGATAGCCATGAATTGATAGAAAAAAACATTTAAGTTTAAAGAAGTTGACTAACCATACTTAGTTCTTAATTGAAATGAAGCTCATTAATAATTTTTAAGTTAAAACTGTAAATATTTATGAAAGTTCTGTGCTCTTTGAAGTCTGTGTATTAAATCATTTCTTAAGGTTATCACTGTATTTTGTTGGGGTAAGCATCCTATGGCATGACTGTAATCCAGGGAGAAATTGATAGTATTTATCAATATTCATAATCTCCAGCAATAACCCTGCCTGTGTGTGAATTATTTGTTGATTATTTTAAACAAAGATGTCCTAGTTATTGTACTCCAAAGGATTCCCATTCAGTGGGTCTCAATGGAGCTTATTAGTTCCCATTACCACAATTTTTTATTTTTATTTACTTTTTTATTTTTATTTTTTGTAATTTTTGGCCAGGGCTGGATTTGAACCCGCTACCTCTAGCAGGTGGGGCTGGCGCCCTAGTCCTTTGAGCCACAGGTGCCGCCCTATCACAGTTTTTTAAAGATCACTTGTTCTGATTAACACAACCAGTCACACCCACCCCCTCTTGAAAATTACTATTTTTTATCACCCTTCCCAATGTCTTCCTCTTCTGCCTCCACCTGTTCTCTTTTGAAGTAAGTAACTTGTCAAAGTCTGAGAGTCAGATAAAATTTTTAGTAAATATTTGGTTCTTGCTTTGATGGAAATTGCTATAGGTGCTCTTCTGAGATAAGGTCATGATGAACTATAAAATTTTTGTAATGTTAAAATTTGTCAGAATAGATTGTAATTTTAGAGTTAAAACAGAAAACTACTTCAGTGGTGGTGGAGAGAAAAGGGTCTTCTTGTTAGCCTCTCAATATCAGTGTCACTTTAAGTTTATTAAAGTGTAATATTGCTTTCAAAACATAAGGCTCAATGTTTCCCACATTCCTTTTGAGTACCAGTGCTATTTCTCCCTTGTTGGCTTTTTTCTAATCATAGCCATGAGAGATGACATCATGATGATATCTGGAGGTAAAATAGAAATCTTTCCTTCCCTTTAAAGTATTAGTAATTCTTTCACTTTAACTTTTTAAATAACATCTTTTTTATTTACAGGTACAACAGAATATCTCGGGAATGGACTCAGAAGTATGCCATGTGATGCTACCTTAAAGTCAGAATAACCTGCATTATAGCTGGAATAAACTTTAAATTACTGTTCCTTTTTTGATTTTTCTTATCCGGCTGCTCCCCTATCAGACCTCATCTTTTTTAATTTTATTTTTTGTTTACCTCCCTCCATTCATTCACATGCTCATCAGAGAAGACTTAAGTTCTTCCAGCTTTGGACAATAACTGCTTTTAGAAACTGTAAAGTAGTTACAAGAGAACAGTTGCCCAAGACTCAATTTTTTAAAAAATGGAGCATGTGTATTATGTGGCCAATGTCTTCACTCTAATTTGGTTATGAGACTAAAACCATTCCTCACTGCTCTAACATGCTGAAGAAATCACCTGAGGGGGAGGGAGATGGATGCTCAGTTGTCACATCAAAGGAAGCAACATTATTCAGGCAGCATCCATTCTTGTTTAAGCCTTCCACTGTTAGAGATTTGAGGTTACATGATATACTTTATGCTCATAACTGATGTGGCTGGAGAATTGGTATTGAATTTATAGCATCAGCAGAACAGAAAATGTGATGTATTTTATGCATGTCAATAAAGGAATGACCTGTTCTTGTTCTACAGAGAATGGAAATTGGAAGTCAAACACCCTTTGTATTCCAAAATAGGGTCTCAAACATTTTGTAATTTTCATTTAAATTGTTAGGAGGCTTGGAGCTATTAGTTAATCTATCTTCCAA